>JAQZBX010087026.1:0-12923 GCA_029593785.1 Cabassous unicinctus
CATGTTTTGTTTTTTGTTTTTGTGTTTGTTTTTAGGAGGCAACGGAAACCAAACCCAGGACTTTCCCATGTGGGAAGCAGGCACTCAACTGCTTGAGCCACATCCATGCCCTGCCAACATTTTTTTAAAACAGTTCTTTAATTTTGCTCCTTTCTTTCCCCCACAGTGAAAAATAGCCAAACAGCTTATATCCAATATATATCTGATTAAGGACAAAATTTTGCCATATTTGTCATACCTAATAATTTCAATCTTTCCTTATTAGCATTGTAATTTTTTCATTTTCCATTATTCTTTTAAGTGACAAAAGGCAAATTTAAAAAAAATTGGCTAAAATGCTGCTTCTAAAATTAAACTGCTTTTTGCCTTTCAGAGGACCCACTCTTTGATGGCAAAACATGTCTACTGAACAAATGAAGCCTAAAATCCTGAATTTGTACATAAAATGCAGGAATTTTTTTTTTATTTTTTTTAAAGCAACAGTGAAGAATAGTATACAGAGGAATAGTATACCTCGGAGATATTGCTGCTTCAGTTCCAGACCACTGCAATAAAGCGAAGAATATAAAAATAAGGTGAGTCATGTGAACTTTGTGGTCTCCCAGTGCATATACAAGTTATGCTTACGCTGTACTGTAGTCTAAGTGTGCAACAGCATTATGTCTAAAAAAAAACCATGTACATATGTTAAAATGTGACAGAGACACTAAGTGAGCACAAGCTGTTGGAAAATGGTGCCAATAGACTTGCTCGATGCAAGGCTGCCACAAAACTTCAATTAAAAACAAAAACAAAAACAAAAAAAACCAGTATCTGTGAAGCACAATAAAGTGAAATACAATAAATAATGGATGCCTGTACCTTCATAGTTGGCAGGGGAAGGGGGAGGAGAATTAACACAAAACTCTCAAAAGACCAATGGACAAAGGCAACTGTATTTTGGAGAAAACAAAATATTAACAAAATGTCGTGTTTATGTTAATCCACACCCTTCCAGGGTAACTTTTATAAGAGATTGCTGGTAATGAACTAGTTCTTCTTTTTAACAATATAAAAACAACCACTTTCCACCCAATGGAAAGCAAACCACTAGACAGTGTATGAAGAAATATTTTATTTCAAAATTCTCATGAATAAAAATAGGTTTCCACAAAAACATTTATACACAAATCACATCACCAATTTTAAATTGTACTTAGAACTAAAATCTGAGTGCTTTTCAACATAATGAGTCTCACTTTTGAGTAAGAGCTTTCTCTGGATAAAGCAGACTGAGAAAGACAACCTATTATTGATAGCTTACTCAAAAAGACACAATCTCCATTTAGATTAGGCTTACCAAAGGTCAGTGTAATGAAATTTATAATAATTAACTTTGTTTAGACATCAACGATTGTTATATTTCAGGCAAATACACATTTACCTTTCTAAGGATATATTTTAATGCTAGGTTCCTTTTGTTCTTTTTGTGTTTCCTTTCTTCCAATAACTAACACTCAAGATTTTGGACTTTTAGGGAGGTGTACACCTCTTTGAGATCATTGTTTTTGTGGATTAATGCTGGCTCATGTGATTAAAAACAAAACATCACAGAAGGAAAATATCAAGTCATACACAAAAGTGGCACCATATGATCAAGTTTATTGTACAGTCAACAAGTTACATACTGAAAACTAAACAGAACACTTGTACCAGTTTTCACTAACTCCAAATAAAGTTAGGAAATGACAAATTTTAGAACATACTCATTTTATGTCTCACCCAATGTGGGTGATTTACAAGAGAAGCTAAACAAAGAAAATTACTTTCTATGTTACTTAGGCATCAAATTTAATTTGATATATACAGCTTCCAAGTTACCTCAAGGTATTTGAAAGTGTTTCCAAACTGGTAGGGAATAGTTCTGATAGAAAATGTAGAATGGATTTCTGAAGGGTAAATAACTTCATTTGTAATCCACAAAAGAATTACTCCCTCCCCCTACCAAAAATACAAATAAAACTCTTTAGATTAGACTTACTACATTAATAGTGACTGAAATTATCTAGGTTTGGTTACATTGTTATATTGCACTTGAGAACAGTGACAACAAAAATCAAAGATTCAGTACCTCTCCCAAGAAGTTCATATGTATCAGAAATTACAATGAAATACAAGCAAATATTGCTTGCTGCATGACCATAGGTTCATCTTTCAAAATAGCCTACCAAGAAGTTAAAAGACATACTCTCCAAAATACTGAGTATTAAACCATTTCATTTTATCCTTTTTTCCCCCCATTTTTCATTTCATTTACCCTTTTTGATCCTATATTTGATTTTCAAATTTTCTTTTTCTTTTTTTTTTCTGATTTATCAAACTACTACATATACAAGATATCTAAAAGTACAATGTAACACTAAAATAAGCCATGGCCACCCACAGGTATTCCAAGAAGGACTTATTCTTTTCCAACAGGATGTACACTACATTTTGCAATGTAGGAATGTCAATCAATTTACAAATTCTGTTTGTATTACAAAAACTAGCTGATTTATCACATCCTATACTTTTGCCACATAAATCTCTCTCTTAGGGTCTTGATTCACTATCAAAAACTTCCAGAGCTTTCTTAAAGAAGTCAGTGTAGTTTCTCTTACTGTACTTGAATTTTCTCTTTAAACAAACAGTAAGTGCTAATGAGACTTTACTAGGAATAGTTTCATAACACAAGGAGAAATCATGGCAATAATATTTTGATTGTTTTACACTTCTGAATCATTGAAAATTTAATAATAATTAAGCATAAGAGAAAAGTAAAGGGAAGAAAAGGAAAATAATGATCCTGACACAAATGTTTCTCAAAATATAATTCTGAAATAAATGCCCCTATTAAAAAATCAATATCAGTATCAATATTTCTTATCAATAACAAAAGCTTTTACTATTCTTCAGCTCATCCACATGTTTTTTTTTTTAAAACCAAATCAGATTATAAGAATTTTGAACTCTAAAAATGTTTGGAAATTAAAAAGTAGTCCTGAAAAAGGTTTTTCATAGGACTACTTTTTTAGTATTTTAATCAATTACATCCACATGCTACTTTAGAGTAAAAAGAATCTCAACATGTTTCCCAGACATTTTATTCAGAGTAGGCTTTCAAATTATACTTTTACTATATTTCCATGGAGATATAAATTTTTGAGAGAAAATCCATAATATTGACTACAATCACATTTTTAAAAAGGCAATTTAAAATATGTTAATTTCCAATTACAAGTCCTTTAGTTCCCAATACAAGATTACATCTTGAGATAGCGGCCATAAAAGGAACAGATTGTGCAAATGAAAATTCTAACATTTTTGTCTGAGAGTGAATTTCTACCCAACATATTATATTTTCAGGAATGATTGCTTTTAGGTGGGAAAATCTTTAAGATGAAAATTTTTTTGGT
Source organism: Cabassous unicinctus (assembly GCA_029593785.1). NCBI lineage: Eukaryota > Metazoa > Chordata > Mammalia > Cingulata > Chlamyphoridae > Cabassous > Cabassous unicinctus. Next base: position 3,435 of record JAQZBX010087026.1, read on the forward strand.
CCAACTTAGTGGTTGTCTGGTGGCATGTAATACTTGGCCATAGAATAAAAATACTTTTTCCTAAAATTTTGAAAATTCACTGGTAATAAAAATATTCATTGCATATGATGAAGATCTATTATATTGCTAACAAAATCTATACTCTAAAACTCATCAATTTTGAAATTCAATTAAGCTAACTACAGAGTCTTGTCAATGTTCTAACTTATATAACTCACCTAAAGGTGCTTCTATTTTCTGAATATATTCTCAAGATTAACTTATGCACTTGTGCAGGGAATTACAACATAAGACATGGCAAGATAAATTTCAATTATTTTTAAAACACAGAATAGTTAATTATTTAAGGGAAATATTTACCAATGCCTAAAGAGGACAGCAGTTAAAAAGCTATTAAACTCTCAGTTTCCAAAGCACAACATGATGTAATTGCACAAAAATAGGCATAATTGATAGTTATCCCTGGGCCTCGAGGAGCTGTGAATAAATCACATGCTCCTCTTGAAGATCCCCACCCTACAGGCATCTAAAACTACAGCTTGCCAACTCTTCAGCTTTTATGAAATATCTGAGGACAGTAATTTATGTTAACAAATCTATAAAAGCTTTATAAGATTTTCAATAACTTGAGTTGCTTATAAAAATACCTTTTAAAAGTCATTTTGATAGCTTACACTGGTTATAAAAATTACCTTGCTTAAATTGAGGCAATATTCATGTGAGTAGCATCAGGTTATTACCAGAAGTAAACCAGTGAGCTACCCTTAAGAGTTATGAGTCCAAGCCTTTTTCATGGGATGGTTGTGGAGGGTCTGGGTTCCTGTACGTTGTAAAGATTCCTCATTGATGTCGACCTGTTATCAGTAACAGTGTTGGAAATATAAAGAAAAATACCTATATAGGAGGAAAATAAATTAATCCCAACAAAAAACTCTTCACTAATCTAAGGACATACTACAAATAAGCAACGATATCAAAGAACTAAAACTACAACATAATTTCTTTTTAAAAAGAATTGTAAATGGCCAGACTTTTAAAACAATGGAATAAATGTACTTTGGAAACGCTTTCCAACCCATATGGCTTTAAACATCATGATGTTTAGCTGAAATTAAACTATTACACAAAAGAGACATTTTTGATTATGGAACTAATTTTAAGCATAAGGATTTGACCTAGAAATTAAACTTTATAAAATAAAATGTAATAAAATAGATTGCGGATTAAACATAAATAAAACTTTAATAGCATGTACCCAATTTTCATATTAAAATGAAATATTGTACCTTTGTTATTAGAGAAAAAGAATTTTGGTGGATCATTTTTTTTCTTCTTTAAGTTCTACCAAGTAGATGATATTAAAATCTAAGTTCATGCAGCTATAAAGTCTAAAGACTTGAAGAGTCAACTGTAGTGTAATATATATTAACATTAAGTACCTGAACAAAAGATGTTGATGCTAAGGTTCAAATCTGAATTGCTTTAAAACAATAACATACACAACAAAATCCAACATACTAAATCAAGAACAGTAATTGTAAGTAATTGTAAGAAGTTCTAAAGTAGTAAATCAGGTGCTACCTGTCTTATGTACATTGAATAGGAACTATCACTTGACATTTTATCATTTCAGTAACTAAAAACGCAATTCAGTGGATGTGCATTAGTGCATGTATGAACTTATTTATAAAAAGAAGGATGATAAATATTATTCTCATTTTGTGGTTAATACCAATGGGCATCATCAGTGGTACAGTCTTGGAACTTTATTCCCCATGAAGGACATATAAATCTACAACGAAGTTGGTAATTCTATTGGGTCAGGGTGTAGCATAAATTAAAAATCACAGTTAAGTTTCTGAGTTTCCTTCGCCATTTTCGTGTGGTTGAAGCTGTTCTCTTTCTTGTTCTTCTTGAGGTGGCCGGACACGTTTAAAAAAGCCCATCTATCAGTTGAAGAAAAACCAACATTACAGCCATATCAGTGAAGAATGTTAAAAAATACTTTTGATGTACTATATAATTCCCAAGAAAATTTAAATGATACTTAGTACAATTTCTCTCCCCTCAAATAATAAGTAATGCTCACCATGCATCAACATTATAGGCCCCTTTCCCCCTTCCCTTTCTTATTTTCCCCCAGTCCTCCCTTCTTCTTCCATTTCCTTCCCGCCTCCCTCTCACCCTTCCTTCCTAGGCTCTTTACTCACCCTGTACATTACAAATACCAAAACAGCCAGCAACAACAATCCTGCTAGAACAGCTAAAATGATCACCCACACAGGTACAGGCATGGGTGCTGGCTGAATGCCCCAGGTGACATCAGTGGTAACCTGTTGAAGGAAAAAGTTTCTGAGTTTGAAAACTAGTTCACTGACTTATTCAATAAACATGTGAGTTCTTATTATATTGTATTGTAATGGTAGACACGATTTCCTTTTCTTAGGTACGATCATTTAGTGTTCACATATTTTGTATCACCAGCATGCCCATCCACACATAATGTGCCCCACAACAGGTTAATTCCCAAATGATTTTTAAGTAATCCAAACCAGTTTATGGTGTTTTGATCTCATTTTTAACCCTCAAATTAAAGATCTTCAAAATGCTTTACTTGTTGCAGTTAAATTCTTTAATTTTAGTATATACTAGGAAATTAATTGCATAGGACAAGATGCTAAAGTAAAAGGCCTGGCTTTAATAATTCTGGAATAGTGATCCTACCAAATAACTCATATTGTTTAAAAATTATCAAAATTGTTACACTTCCATCATTCAAAAGAAAAACAAAACATCTAAGGAATTTGAACTGAGTGAATTTATTCCATTTCTGCAATGCAACGACTTACTAATGTAGAGTTGAAGATATCCTCAATTGGAAGGTTCTTATAAGGAAACTCTATGACATTAAAAGAAGCAGATGACTTCAGAGAATATGAGTGATTCTGGTTTTCCTTCTGCATGGAAATAACAATGAGATGAGTTCCTAGATTTCGGGCCTTTTATATTTCTTCGAGCAAGTGGGTAAGCTTTAATGCAGCCTCTGTTCACTTACATTCATAAAGGTCTCAGTCCACAGTAGAGACTTTACATACAAGATTGCACTCTTTCCTCGATCCAGTCGCCCAAGCTGGCAGACAATCTTTAGGCATTCAGCAATTCCACAACCCTGCCAAAACAAATTGCTTCACTTTCAGGAATAGGTCATTTGATCATCTCTTCAAATTTAATTTGAAAATGAAATTTCAGCATTTTATGATTTTTATGTGAAGGCCAAAGGAATTTAAAGGTCCAGATTCTTCTTATTGAACTAGTGCCTAAAATGAACAGAGCAATAGTTGAGACTATGAATACTTTTTGTTATGAAGAGGTTGGTTTAATGTGATTTATAATAGGATAACAACATAAAAAAATATACCAGGTCTGTGGTAGGTGATTGTTTGCAGATATGTTACATCTCAAAAATTTGGAGTTCCGAGAAGATGGCGTTGGAGTAGACAGGCAGCGCTCAACGTTCTTACAAATACAATGGAGAAAGGGCCAAAAGCTGTCCAAGGTACCTGCTTGGGAGTCAGCAGACCAGGACAGTGCTGCGCAACCCCCAGGAGGGCGAGAGGCAGACAGACGAAAAACTCCAAACAACAAACGTGAGTTCCTAAACCCTCGTGGCAGCCAGGAAAGGCCCCATCTCCTACCCTCAAGACATTAAGCCTGGATAAAACCCCTGGCTCACTGCAGCTGAGAGGGGAACAGACATTTTCTTCACTGTCAGCTGTTAAGGGAAGAGGGAGGGTGTATTGGAGGGTCGAGAGTGGTTTCTCTCAGTGAATTTGGCCAGCAGAGCCCGCTTTGAATCTCATCTCTGACCAGACCAGAAACACAGGAAAGCAGAGGTTGAAACACCTCTCTGGTAGGTTCACCAGTGAGTGCCACTTGCTGGCCGGCCAGGTAACTGCAAGGAGAAAAACTGCTTTTAGGGTTCTCTTTACCCCCAACCCCTGGGAGAAAATATGCCACCCATTAGAGAGTCCCTGGCCCGATTTTGATAACTTAAGCTGGGCAATTTTAAAGAGTCAGAATAAGTTGTACCAAAAATCAAAGAAGAGCTGTGAGGAAAACAAAAATACTAGGCAAGAGAGAGAAATTGACCATCAGACTAAATTCACTAACATATTCAGATACCTAGACATCAGCAAAACATTACAAGCCATACTAGGAAACAGGAACAAACCAGATATCCTGATGAGATACAGGATTTAAGACAACTAATTAATGATAATCACACAAATCTCCTAAATCAATTCAAAGAATTAAAGGAAAATATGACTAAAGAGATAAAGGGTATTATGCGTGAGCATAAAGAACAATTTGAAAGCTTGCAAAGAAAAGTAACACAGCTTATGGGCATGAAAGACTCGATGGATGAGATTAAAAATATATTAGAGGGGAGAGGGTATAGCTCAGTTGGTTGAGTCCCTCCTTCCCATGTTCAGGTCCCAGGTTTGATCCCCGGTACCTCCTAAAAATAAAATTAGAAGCACATAACAGCAGATTTGATTTGCTTGAAGTCAAAATTAGTGATTTCAAGGACAGAACACCTGAACTGGAAAAGACAGAACAGAAAGAGAAGAGAATTGAAAAATGGAACAGGTCTCAGGGAATTGAATGACAACACAAAACACACAAAATACATGATACTGGTGTCCCAGAAGAAGAAAATGGAAAAGGAGCAGAAAGAATATTGGGGGAAATAATGACTGAAAACTTCCCAACCATTATGAAAGACATAAATATCAATATCTAAGAAGGACAATGCACCCCAAACAGAATAAATCCAAATAGACATACTCTGAGATACCAACTATGCAGAATGACAAATTATCAAAGATAAAGAGAGGATTCTGAAAGCAGCAAGAGAAAAGCAAAGCATCACAAACAAGGGAATCTCGATAAGATTGAGTGCTGACCTCTCATCAGAAACCGTGGGGCGAGAAAGAATAAAGTGGTATGAATAAAGTGGTATTCTCTTTCAAGGTATTTAAAGAGAAAAACTGCCTGCCAAGAATTCTGTATCCTGCAAAACTGTCCTTCAAAAATGAGGGTGAGTTCAAAGTCTTCACAGACAAACAAAAACTGAAAGAGTATGATACCGAAAGACCAGAATTACAGGTGATACTAAAGGGAGTACTGCAGGCTGAAAGGAAAAAACAAGGGCAAGAGACTTGGAGAAGAGTGTAGAAATGAAAATTACTAGGAAGGGTAAATTAAAGGGTAAAAAGACAGACAATAGTAAGATACGACAACGGAAAACCAAAGGATAAAACGGATGAAGTAAGTAATGCCTTTACAGTAATAACATTGAATGTTAATGGCTTGAACAACCCAATCAAAACACATAGACCGATAGAATGGATAAAAATATATGAGCCATCTATATGCTGTCTATAAGAGACTCATCGTAGATGTAAGTACACAACCAGGTTGAAAGTGAAAGGTAGGAAAAAGATGTTCCACACAAAATAAAAGAATGTAATAATGCTAAAAAAATTTTTTTCAAAAATTTAAATGATAACCATCTTTGTAACATCATAGTCATCCCATAGGCAGATTCAACAAAAGTTCATCACAATATGAATAATTCTACCAATATATTTTTATTGAGGTCTTTTGGCTTTTTACCACAGTTTTGCGCAAAAGCCCCAAAGATTAGTTTGAGCCCAAGAAGTCAGTTAAAGGAGAGCAGTCAGAAAGACAAGTTGGGAACATAAAGTATTTTTATAAACAATCTAAAGGATAAATCAGTTGAAGAAAATGTGGGGTTAATTTGATGAGGAACAAGGAAAGTAAGAGAACTAAATGGTATAAAAATATATATAGTTCTTTTGGCACAGCTGTTGTTATTTTTGCAATATGTTCTTTGGCATCAGTCCTATAATCACATATTTTTAAACATTTAAAGTGTCTGTAATCGAAGTGGCGCTTACCAAAGTGTGAACATCTCCTTCACTGAGGGCGAGATCCCGCTTGGTTATAAGATGGTTCCGGTCACCCTGCCCAGCAACAGTGTCATTCTTTTCATTGGTGTGTGAAGTTGAGGTCTAGGATTGCATTAATAAAATGATGGAGGTAAATAATAATAATGGAAAACATTTTACATTGACATTTGACAAAGTTATGATTAAAAATAGTGAATAAAAATAAGTTTAATATGACAGAAAATTCATGACTTTAAAATATGGCAAATTATGAAGGACAGAAAATAAAGATTAGAGTCATTAACATACAGAAAGAAGTTACTCTGCCTAGCCGTGATATTTAACCCTTGCAAAGCTGGAGGGGAAACTGATGAAGCATACAGCCTGAAATTTCACAGGCCGATGAATGTTAATCATGAGTATTTTTTTGTTTCATTTTTTCAACTTACCTTAGTCATTATATAAGCAATATCACCCATATTCATATTTTACATGAGATTTCACTATGCTATACAGTCCCATGTTACACTTTTTAGCTTTACTTCTAGTACTATAAATGTCCTTTGGCTTTTCCTTTAGACCACTGTCATACCTGTATAATAGCTCTGCTAGTCACAAATAGCATGATGTGCTTTCACCATTTCATTTCCAAACAACCTTTTAACCAATTCTTGTGCAATAACTTTTATCCAAATGCATGTGCTAGGATGGAGATGACTACATCCAAAAGTATATATAATTACATTATGATGATATTATTTTTAGGTCAGGTAAGTCAAGAGAGCTCGCAGGTTTTATCTTATCCCAAAGATAGAAATTCCAACAACAAAATGCTCTTGACACAATACTATACACTGGATAAACTATTATGAGATGGAGTCAAGACCAAATGAGTCACTTAAGAATACTTCCTGAGGCTCACCAGACATTACATAAATTTTTGGCTAAGACTTGTGAATTAATCCCTACTTGTCATACAAATAAACAATCTTATCCTTAGCATTACTAGTATGTAACAAACAAAAATATTTTTGCAGAATGGGTTAGCTTATTAAAATAGTTGTATTTGTTTCATATATTTGCTTTATAGGTTTAGAAAGAAAAGCAATGCATATCATCAAAATGAAGAGCTGTTATTAAGCACATTACCTTAATTCTCAAAGGGTTAATCTCCATATCTGAAGTGCAGTTCATTGGCCCATCAATATCATATTCAAGGATGTACAACAAAGTGTTATTGTTATATTTGTAGGGCCACTGGAGATTTAGCATCGCCTTGCTGAATGAACTTGGACCATTGTTTCTCAGCTAATGAGGAAAAGTAATTATAAATACCTTGGGCAAAAATATCTCGTACAACCCTTCCTCTACATTAACTTGAGGAATCATATATAAGCAGCAAACTTTTAATAGCAACAGATTTTCACAGTTAATCTAATATTACATGATCATTATTATGCAAAAGAGATCCAACTCAACATCTATCTTAAAAAAAGGATAATTTGTAGCAAGATGAAAAGATAAACAAAAGGGGAAAATAATTGAAAATTATGATTAAAGATGGGCAAAGGAAATTTTCTTCCAACAGAAAGAAAATTTTGACTATCTGCTATGGCATTTTCAAATTTTAGACAACAATTTATATAAATTACTTTCTTTAACTATGTGAAGCTACTCAAATAATAAAAATGAACTTACAAATAGGGACAAAATTCAAAGAAATCTCTGGTAAATAAAGTATGCAGAGTTTATATAAAAACTATATGGCATTGTGGAAAAGGCAAAACTATAAAGACAGGAAAAAAGGTCCGTGATTGTCACGGATTGAAGGTGGGGAGGGATGTACAGGTGGAGCACGTGGCATTTTGAGGGCCATGAAACTATTCTGTCGTGGCAGTTCCATGACATTACACATTTGTCAAAGCCCATAGAACTGCACACACAAAGAGTAATAAATCCTAATGTAAACTATGGATTTTAGCTACTAATAATGTATCAATATTAGTATTGGTTCATTATTGATACATTATTGGTCGTTATAATACATGAACGACACTAATGCAAGATGTTAATAATAGGGGAACCTATAAGTGTAGGGGGGTACATGGGAACTCTCTGTACTTTCTGTACAATTTTTATGTAAATCTAAAACTGTTCTAAAAATAAAGTTTATTATTAAGGAAAAACAAAAAAACAATATGGAAATTTTTAAAAATTGGGCTAGCTTGCTCCTCTCTTTTGGCTCTCTGACTGGGTTTGTATTTCCAACCGCTGCAAACCTCATAGACGTGCTGAACAACTGGCCCAACATCTTCTTCAGTCTCAGGGTTCTCCTTGTGCTCCCAATTTGGAATCGGAAGAAAGATATGATCAGGACTGGAGACTCTAAACAATGACCAAAGAAAACCTACCATGAATACCAAAATGATATAGTCAGTTCATTTTCAAAAGTACCCTGTACTCAAATGAATAAAACGAGAACTAATAAACAAAGCCATGCATTTAAAACAAAAAAATGCACGTGCATGTTTACACACACATAAACACAAACTCCTCTTTATTAAAGCTGCATACATGTAACAGGTGAATTGATAAGTCCATTTATGTAAAAGTTTGACAAACTTATTTTGTACTTGCTGCAAAATAGGTTCACCAGTTAAACATCTGAAACTTTAGAACACATTTAGACCCTCTTCTTTCAACAAAAGCTACAGCCCTAGAAAAACCATCGCTAAACATGGAGTGTCTACTGTTTAAAAGAAATTGGGCCTAAGAGTTACTTTAAAAAGCAATCCTGAGAATGAGTTACTCAACTTAGTAGGCATACTGACCCTCTTATCTCAACAGCAGCTAAAACAGCAAGGTCAACCTTATAAGATACAAGTGGGCTTACTTTGTCAAAAAGATTGGAGCTGAAAAGAAAAAAGGATATATTTAGAACTGAGTTGAGCATAATCATCATCAAAATCATACAGAGGCAAACTCGGTGAAACTAAAAACGAACATATTAAAAGCTACAAAGAAATAAAACACAAATCAAAATAATTATTTTCATTAACATTTAATTCCAAGATGATCAAATTTTTTATTTAACTTTCTTTGAAGCCATCTATATATCTGGTCTAATGTTCACATTTAATGGCACATAGAAATTTTGTTTTACAAATCTGAAACTGACAAAAAAAATATCCTTACACAAATATTGACTTTTTAAAATGCTTTAGTCAAGCACTTAAATTTTAGTCTCTTATATTCCAAAATATTTAAAGTATGTTACATAATAAATTTATAACTAAAAATATTTCCTTAATAGCTATTTTAAGCTAATAAAAATTGTTAGCATACCTCTGGATTTGTAAATCAAATTTCACAGAAGTATCCATCTCTGACTGCTGGTGCACACTGAAACGAAGACCAGCTAAAAGCTGAAGGGGGAGGAAAAGATGGTAATGTCAAAACAATGTCTACTGGGGAGCAGGTGTAGCTCAGTGCATGAGTGCCTGCTTCACATGTA
>JAQZBX010087027.1:0-12926 GCA_029593785.1 Cabassous unicinctus
ACACTGAGCAAAGCAAGGCAGCCCAGCTGAGGCTATCTTTGTCCAGGTAGCCTCCAATTGACCCAGCCAATGACCAAGTGAAGCAGCACAAATTGGCAACCTACAAGGATCATAAGCTAAATAAATGATTGTTGACTTAACCACTAAGTTTTAGGATGGTTTGTTATGCAGCAAAAGCTAACGTATACAATGTAATAAGTGATATATTATTGTATCTAAATGGAAATGTAGGCCACAGGGAGAGTTTTGTTTTGCTTTGCTTTATGAAAACGATGTGAAAGCATAATTGGTTATACACTAAAGGGAAATGTCACTAGAGAGGTGTTCAATAAATGTTTTTTAAATTGAATATCAAAAAGGCTCACTGCAGTCAATTGAGGAATCCTGTATTTTATTATTATTAAAATTTCCCTTTTATTACCATTTCAGTAAGACATAAAAGCAGGATGAGAATAGAACTAATACTTTATATTTTTTCACAGTATGCTAGAATACTTCAGTATATACTGTGGAGAGAGCACCCTTGGGATATCATTCAGTCTAAAAAACACAATGTAAAGTACAATGCTATTCTGTTACAATAAATAAATTCCAGGTATATCTGAATATACTTTATGTAGATGCATGTGAAGTAGGCAATTATGGGATAATTTTTCTGACTCACAAGATTATTAATAACTGTTAGAAAAGAAGTTCATGGATGTAAATGCTGAGTCAATTTTGAAAATGCTATTGCTTTGACAAGCAAATTCTCTATTTCCTTCTATCACCTAAGTAATTATCTTCTTATTCATATGACACCCTTTTGGAAATGACACATCTTTTTCAGCCACCTCCTAAATGACCTTCCTAAAAGGAAAAGGAGCAAGGCTGTATAACACAAGGAACACAAAGCTATAAAACCAATGTTTGAACCCTCTTACTAGCTTTGTTGCCTTAGGCAAGGTACTTAATTATTTTGTTATTTAATTCTCCCAACAAAATGGGAATGATACCTACTAGGTAGGATTAAATACGTTGGCATATGGTGCTCAATAAATCTTGGATTCTCCTACTCTGAAGCAGTGGTTCTAGGGAAATTTCAAGTTTCCTGTACATTCAAAGTTAGAGGTTAGGGAAACTGGAAAGAAGCTGACCTGTTAGCCAATCTCTAGTACACAAGCACATTTCACATACACATGAATCCTTCATGGTGGACCCTGTGGATATATCTAATAGGAACGTTCCAGAATCAGGAGGTGCTCATACACTGATGTCTGAACATGGACACAGTTAATGGGCCATCTAGTGGGGCTGGTGACTAGGGTGGGGTGCTGGGGCAAACAGCTGTGGAAAGAGGTGGTAGGCAAGAGTGTCTCTGAGAACATTTCTGTTGAAAAAGACAGTCTGTTGAAATTATGTCTGTTAAAAGGAAATACATCTGTGCACCAGGCACTGTGCTATGTATTTTAACTATATGAACTCATTTACCCCTCACATCAATCCTATTAGATAAATATTGTTTCCCCATTTTCAGATGGGCAAACTGAAGCACAGAAAAGTTAAGTAACTTGTCCAAGGTTACACAGCTAATAAGTGGCAGATATTGGATTTCAATCCAGGAAAACTGACTCTCAAAACCAGGCTCCTAACCAGCACTCTCTGCCATAACACTTGATTTCTAGGGTACAGCAGAAGGGCTGGCCAATGCTGGGAAAACAGGTGCTTCAGGATCAGTCAAAACTCTGTCATTTACTGGCTATGTAAAACAGAAACTGCTTGTTGTCCGTAATATCTGTCTCCCCTCCTCCCACAGTAATAGAATCCCTGATCACATGGCTGCACAGAATGAATTTACATTTTACCAGTCTTCTCTGCAACTAGATGTAGACCTGGGACTATATTCTGGATGATGGAATACAAGTGGAGATATTCCTAAGGTAGTCTCTGGGAAGTTTCCTTAAAAGAGAGTTGGCAAGAACCCTTTGCCCTTTTACTTTTAACCCCTTCATCCATTCTAATGTCTGGATCGCAGCTATGATAGATGAATCTTTTCTAAATTTGGTGGAAAACACTGAGCCACATATACTCAGTGAACCCCAAGAAAGAAAAATTCAAATAAAACAAATAGGCACATCATGGTCAAACTGTTAAAAAACAAAAATTAAGGGAAAATATTAAAAGAGGTCAGAATAAAAAAACACAACACATACATGGAACAATAATAATGACAGATGACTTTTCATCAGAATCTATGGAGGCAAAGAACAATGAAATATGTTTAAGATGGTGGGAAAATAAACCTACCTTCTAGAATTCTATTTCCAGGGAAAATAATTTCAAATGATAAGAGCAAATTAAGACACTCTCAGATGAAGAACAGCTGAGAGAATCTGTTGCCAGTAGACTGATCCATACTATGAGAAATATTAAAGGAAGTTACTTAAGCTGAATGGAAATGATAATAAAAGGAAACTCGAGTCTACAGGAAGAAATGAAAAGCACTGAAAATGGTACATTTGGGAGTAAATATTAAATATACTTTCTTCTTTATTTCTTAAATAACACTTTTTTAAAAATAACATTGCATTATGGTATTATAACATATAGAGAAGTAAAACATATAAAAACAAAAATAGAGCAAAGAATAAAGTTAATTGAATTATACTGTTACTAGGTTATTAAACTTTACCTGAAGTGATTCAATGTTAATTCTAAGCAGTCTGTGATAAGTTAAGGGTGCATACTATAATACTTAGAGCAACTGCTAAAAGAAGAAGAAGAAGTAATAAAGAGAGGCATAGCTAAAAAGCCCATTGAGGGAAACGAATGCGGTTCAAGCATTTGGACACCTGCATACCACATGGGAGGTCCCGGATTCGGTTCCCAGTGCCTCCTAGAGAGTACAAGCAAGACAGCAAGCCAACCCGATGAGCTGATGCAACAAGATGACACAACAAGAAGACACAGAAGAAACAATGAGACACACAACAAGGCAGGGAGCGGAGGTGGCTCAAGCAACTGAGTGCCTCTCTCCCACATGAGAGGTCCTGGGTTTGGTTCCCGATTCCTCCTAAAGAGGAGATGAGCAGACTCAGAGAGCACACAATGAATGGACACAGGGAGCAGACAGCAAGCACAAACAATGAGAGGGGGTGGAGAAATAAATAAATAAAATAAATCTTTAAAAATAAATAAATAAAATAAAAATAAAAAGCCCCTTGAGGAGACAGAATAAAATATTTTTAAATATTTTATTTACCCAAACGAAAGCAGGAAAGGAAGAATAAATAAAAAAACTATATGTGACAAATAGAAAATAGCGATATTGTAGACTAATATCCAACCACATAAAAATTACATTAAATGTAAGTAGACTAACACTCTAATTAAATGGCAGGGATTGTCAGACTGTGTAAAAAAGTAAGATCTTTATGCTTTCCAAAAGACACTCACTTTGTATATAAAGACACATGAAGATCAAAGCAAAAGAATGGGAAAGAATCACTATAAAAATAGTAAGCATAAGAAAGCTGGTGTGACTATGTTAATATCAGAAAATGTAGACTTTGGGGAGCCTTGCAGCCCCTGAGTAAGACTTTACTCCCTCTTTTGTGCTGCACTTTTACTCACCCCAGCCTCCAGCTGGCCCCAGAGCACGGCACCAAGGGCAGGGATGCAGCGCCAAACCAGGTCTCAAGTTCCTGCCATGATTGGATAGGACCCCCAGATAAATATTTAAACCTTCAGTCTGCTCGATTTTACATTCCTGAAAATGAATCATCATTGGAACAAAAGCTGAGAGAAATGAGACAAGGAACACAAGAATGGAATCAACAATTCTGGGCAAATTAGAATTTGACTTTTAGTAAGGAAAAATAAGAATTTATTCACTCAAGACTAAAAGCTAAAAGCCTAGGAATGAGAGCTGGATCAGATTCCCAAGTCGGGGCTGAGCCATTAGGGCTGCTCCTGGATCAGCAGTGGCAGAGAAGGGAGAGTATGGTTGCTGCCATGGAGATGCAGGATGGAGGAGGCAGCAGGATGGGCAGACAGATCTGTGTCTGGAAAACAAATGATGAACAGCAGGCTGGGGAGTGATTGTGGCAAATGTGACTGCGGCAAGCTGGACCTTATGAAAAGCCTGATGGATCTGTAGACATGACAAAATATCTAAAGACAAATACCATGACTGCAAGAAGAAAAATGGTTCAAATTCACTCTGGATGTTACAATGCATCTTAAAAGAGCCACAACTGCCAAGAGGTGGAAGCAACCCAAGTGTTGATCAATAGATGAATAATGGATAAATAGATTGTGGTCTACCCATATGATGAAATGCTATTTGGCTGTGAAGAAGAATGAAGCTCTGATGCAGGAGAAAACATGGAGGAACCTTGGAGACATCATGTTGAGTGAAATAAGCCAGACGCAAAGGGACAGATATTGTATGATCTCATTGACAAGATTTAATTAGCATAAGCAAACTCATAGGGTCAGAAACTAGAATACAGGTTGCCAGGAGCCTGGTGGGGATAGGGAATGGGAAGTTAGTGTTTGATTGGTACAGAGTTTCTGTTTTAGGGGTGACAGAAAGTTTTGGCAATGGATGGTTGTCCTGGTTTGTCTTTTGTGGACCCCAGAAAATTATGTTCTTAAGCTAACCCATTCCTGTGCATGTAAACCTATTCTATGTGGGACCTTGTGGTTATATTCGGTTAAGGGACCTTTTGATTAGATCGCTTCAGTTAAGGGCCTCTGATTAGATCGCAGGACCTAGGGTGGGTACTAATCCTCTTCCTGGAGTCCTATATAAATGGAGGAGAGGTGAGAGGAAAAGTGGCCATTTTACCCTGCCACGTGAGAGAGGACTCTAGGATCGCCCGCAGCCACAGAAAGACAGAGAAACCCACAGAGAGAAGCCTCAGGCAGAGCAGCCCAAAGCAGAACTAGCCACAGGCCTGGAGGAGATAGGAGAGAGAAGTGGGCTGCCATTATGCCGGGTCATGTGCCTGATCGCCCACAGCTGAGCTCGGGGAGAAAGTGAGCCTGGAGGAAAAGGCAGAGACCCGCCAGCATTGTGCCTTGCCACAAGGCAGGAGTCCAGGATCACCAGCAGCTGAACTTTTGTGAGACAGCATCTTTGATGACGCCTTGATTTGGACATTTTCACAATCTCAGAACTGTAAGCTTTTATCCTAATCAATTCCCATTATAAAAGCCAAACCATATCTGGTATTTTGCATTGGCAGCCTTTAGCAAACCAAAACAATGGTGGTGACACAGGCACAACTTTGTGAATGTAACGAACACCAATGAATTATAAACTTGAAAGTGGATAAAATGGGAAATTCTAGGTGTGTATAAATCACTAGAAAAAAAATACCATAGAACTGTACAACATAAAGAACGAACCCTAACTTAAACTATGGACTTCAGTTAATAGTGTAATTATAATAACATCGTTACATCAATTGTAACAATGGTAATACACTAAAGCAAAATGTTAATAGTGGGCAAACCATGTGCGTAAGGAGGGTATATGGGAACTCTGAACCATCTGCATGATTTTTCTGTGAACCTACAATTGCTCTAATAAATAAAAAGAGTAGTAAAGAAAAAACTAACAAAACAGAAAATGCAGACGTCAAGACTAAGTTATTATCAAAGATTTACAGGGACACTTAATACAAAAAAGTAGGCAATCCATCAGGAAGATATAACAATTCTAAATGTGTATTCAACTAACAAGAGAGCTTCAAAATACATAGAGGAAAATACTGTTGAAACTAAAGTAAGAAACAGACACCATCAGAAAGGACACTTTTATTAGCAGATGATCGAAGGGGTAGACAAAATAAGTTAGTATATACAATATTTAAATAACATTATCAACCATCTTGACCTAATTAATATTCATAGAATGCTATTTCCAAAGACTCAGAATACACATACTTTTCACATACAAGTCAATCATTTCAACAGATGTGGGGAAATTGACAAAATTCAACACCTATTCATAAAAAAAATTCTCATCAAACTAAAATTAGAAGCTAACTTCCTCTATCTGATAGGGTATCTATTAAAAAAAAAAAACCTAAGTAACATCACATTTAATGGCAAAAAATGAATATTTTCCCCCTAAGAGGGAATAAAGGATGTCTACCCTCAATGCTAACATTCAGTATTTTACTGGAGGTTCTATGCAGTATAATAAAGCAAGTAAAAGACACATAAAGCACATGGATAAGTGTGGAAAGGAAGAAATACGACTGTTTTATGCACTGATCCATTATTTTACACAAAGAAAAGGTATCTATAATAAAAACTATAGTAAGTTAATTTGGCAAAATTACAAGATACAAAATCATACACAAAAAATCAACTGTCTCTCTATAAACTAACAACAAACAACTACAAATGAAATTTTAATGCCATTTATATTATCCAAAAGCATAAAACACTTAGGAAAAAATTAACAACATGTAAGACTTCTGCATTGAAAACCATAAAACAATTCTTAGAGAAATTAAAACCACCCAAATATATAAAAAGATACGCCATTTTTATGGATTGGAAGACTCAAAATTGTTAAGACGCAAATTCTCTGCAAATTGATTTATTGCAATATCAATCAAAAATGCAGTTGACGTTTTTTGTGCAAATTGACAAAGTGATTCCCTAATTTATATCGACAACCAAGGAACACAAAATAGCCAAAACAGTATTGAAAAAGGAGGAAAAATTTGGAGAACTTATACCAAATGAAATTTGGTATAAAGCTACAGTGCTCAAGTCACAATTATTGGGTGTCTATTATTTACAACCAAATCAAATTCTAATTGAGAAACTACTTAAGCACAATCAAGTAACTAGCTCCTGTATGTTTCAGTTTCCTCATTTCTTAAAAATGAATATATAGGACAGCTATGAGCATTGAGTAGTTATAGTTGAACTAGCAGAAATAGGAGAAAAAAGAGGAATAATAGCATTAACAGTTATAGCCAATATTTACTGAGTTCTTTACATGTCAGACACTACACTAAGCCACCGGTATCTATTATCTCTTTTATTTCTCACAACAGCTATCTCAATTAGGATCTACTATAACCCACTTTTACAGATGAAGGTTTATAGGCTTGATAGTAGGGAACTTGACCAGGGAGCCTCAGGTAGTAAGTGGGAAAAGCAAGATTCAAACTAGCATCCGTCTGACTCTCAATCTGTGCCGACAAGCCCCACGCTAGGCTGCCTCATCTAAGACAGTTTGCGTAAAAGAACTCGAAAAGTTGAAGGTGCTCTGCTAGAAATTATGTTCAGATGATACTTATCATAATCTTAAATTCTGTAATTAAGACAATGTTAGTAAACAGAAACTACCAATGACACGTTTTGAACTCGGTGCATTTACACAAAGTACTGAGCCTGATTTGCCCATTGGTTCTCAGTCCTTCCCAGTGTCACATGGAGAAAACTTTTAATACAGTTATGAAACTTAAGTCCTTAAGAGTAAATATACCACCCATGCTACCAAATCCTTATGAAATCAGAAGTCATCTTTAAAATAATCCCAGTATCAAATGAAGAACCAAGGTGCATTATTACAAGGTGTCAATAATGGGGTGATATATGGGGGGAATACACCTAATGTACACTATGGACTAGGGTTAACGGTACTATTTAATCGTTTTTCATCAGTTGAAACAAAGATACCACGCTAAGGCAAAGTGTCAACAACGGGGGGGATATATGGGAAAGTTGCATTTTTTACATGACTTTTATATGTATATATATATAAATCTATATAACTTCTCTAATCTAAAAAATTTTTAAATAATTACAAAACACATTATGCTAAGTGAAGGAAACCAGACACAAAGTATTACATATTGTATGATTCCATTTACATGTAAATATGAATAAATTTATAGAGACAGAATTAGTGGTTATGTAGGGCTGGGGAAGGATAGAGGGATTGAGAGATGACTACTAAGGGGTATGGGGTTTTTCTTTTCAGACTAATGAAAATGTTCTAAAATTGACTGTGGTGGTGAATGCACAACTCTGTGATCATACTAAAAAAGCCACTGATTGTACACTTTGGGTGGATTGTATGGGATGTGAATGTATCTCAATAAAACTGTTTTTTAAAAAAAGAACCCAGCTGCCAGGTGATTCAGGCATGGCCTATTCATCTGCTAATCGGTGCCCGATGTTGGCCAAGTTATGGCTCCTTGCTGCAGTGCATGTTCCAGGTGTAGTGATATATAATTTTGGAAATTTTGAATCAAAATTGGCTTGTAAACATGATACTGATCACAGAAAGCCTGAATGTTATAGGAACACAGTCTCAAGAAGTAAGCTGTGGCCCAGATAAGAAACAGTATATATTCAGGATCTAGATATATAAATAAATACCTATGTAATGGATTCCCCAAAAAAACAGATATCATGTTAGGTGACACTGGCTTCCCCATATAAAATCATAGAAGGCTGTGGCCCAAAGCGAAGCTGGAAATTGGTATGAAATGCACTTGTGTTGAACTTACAGCGTGTGGGACAGTACTATGAGTGCTACTACTAAAATATATCTTTTACAACACAAGGTGAAAAAGGCCTTGTGTCATCTTCAGCTGAGACTCAGCCAGACAGATGTCAACTTTTCAAAAAAATTCTGAAAATTAACCAAGATTCTCATTCAATTTTCCCCTCTCCCTTCCCTGCCCACTCAACATACACATACAGACCTACATTATATATAGAATTCTTTTTTTTTTTTTATAAGGTGCTGGGGATTGAACCCAGGACCTTGTACATGAGAAGCAAGTGCTCATCCACTGAGCTACATGCACTCCTCAATGAAAGCTGGTTTTTTCATTTGTTTGTTTTGTTTTTAGGAAGTACCAGGGATCAAACCTGGGACCTTGTACATGGGAAGCAGGTATTCAATCACTTGAGCTATATCTGCTCCCCTATAAGTAGACTTTTAAACTCTGTTTCTATGACTAGGAACCTCTGCTTTTTGCTGCTCCTGTATAATGTTATTACTCTGAAAACGATTATTTTGGCTAGTCTTTGGTAAACTTGCTTTTTGTATATAACATAACTCTTGAAGAGATTTCACTGGTCAATCTATCAATACTGATCATTTAAGGTAAATGTTTTTGAAAATTCCTCTTACAGAAAATACAAGCCAAATTAGTTATGGTGGCAAAGGAAAGAGGATGAGAAAACAAAGTTGGAAAAATGGAAAAACCAAAACATTCTTGGGTTCAACCACATTCATGGACGCATTCAAAACTAATGAGCAAATATATTAGGATTTACAATCCTCCTTAAAAGGCAGAATATTTTTTTAAAAAAACCTATTTGATAATATGAACTATCAGACACAGGAAGAACAATAAGCAGTGGTATTTCTTGTTTGGAACAGTTCAAGTTATACAGTTGATGGGCATCAGGAATCGTTGGAAAGAAAACAAAATAACTCCAGAGAAAAACTGTATCTCAAACACATGGAACTACTGTCAGCAGCCAAGAGATTTCAAATAACTGATTGCAGGAAGGGGAGAGTTTAGAACAGGATGAAAGATTAAAGGATTAAACTGGAATAAACAAAATAGAACTACAAAAGAAACCCACCAAGGACTGAGGGGTTAATGCAAAAAATCGTAATTTAGCTATTTGACTGTTGCTTCAAATTTTGATATGTGAGTCAATATTTATATGAATATGGCTGCTGAATATTTATCATGTAAATAAAAAGAAATCAACCTTGTTGAGATACACATATTATGGAAATCAGATAGTCAAGACTAAAAGAAAATACTTCTGGAACGTTTTAAATGGCAAGACAATGAAGTCGCTCTAAATATTGACAGAAAACTATCTAGATATCAGATTTCTGCTATATTAATAAGGGAAAATATGGAATAAAGTGATACCGGCATTTTCATTAACAGTGGAAAGACTACACAGAAGAAAGAGTGTGTGCAGCCATTTAAAAGTTAACTCATGATGTCACTGTTTTGCCAAATGGTTCAAGACCTGGGCGTTATACCCGACTGCTTCTCTCCCTTGGCCCCCATATCTATCCAGTCAGTGGATCTGATAGACTCTGTCTCCAAAATACATCTCAAATCCAAACACTCTGCTTCATCTCCACTGCCACCATCCTAGTCCATGCCACAATTATTTCTTCCTTAATCTAAAGGATCTGATGAGATTTCCTATTCTTTCTTACCCTACAAGTCATTTGCTAAATTGCCACCAGACTAATTTTTTTATGTAAGTATTATCATAGCTTACAACTACAATCAGATTAAAATCTGATCTCCCATCAGCAACAGGTCTTGCATGCTTTGTCCCTACCTGACTGCCCTGACCGCTCCTTCTCTAGGAGCTAGACCAACCTACTTCCATGCAGGTCCTGGAAAGAACAAGCCATACTCCATGTCTTGCTACATGCCATTTCCACTTCCTTGAAGGTTTCAATCTTACCTCCTACTCTTTATGTTTTAGTTCTTCAGCTTAAACATTAGACAGATAAGCCTTCCCTGATCACTCCATTCTAGACAAGTAACCCATTCTTATTCTATATGGCAAGACTCTGATCACTGCCTTCATTGAACTTTTCTTCATTTGTATTGACAGGTGTGCATCAGTTTACCTGTCTATCAAATGTCTCCCACCCCATCAAGACCACAGGCTTCCTGGAGGAAGAACCATGCTGGTTCCTCTCATTACTGAATCTCAGCACCCAGCACAGACCTTGGGCTCTGGTAGGCACTCAGTAAATACTTGTGGAATGAATGAATGGACAAATGACAGGGGCATATTCTAACAGATTTGTTACATAATAAGGTAGTTAGAAAAAGTAAGTTCATGAATATGTATTAAGTTTTAGGAGTTACAGTGAGGAAATATAAATAGAGCCATTAGATGTTTTGATTACAAATATATAAGGGAATAATCACTGAATTGAAATGAAGGTAGAAAATTTTGTTCATCTAAGGGATCTGCTGAGCAACAGAGGGAAGCAATGGGAAGGCAGAACCTTGACAAAGAACTCATCCTATAAAAGGGAAGACCAGAAAGACATATTCACAACAATAAGAGAACAAATTAAGGCCATTCTTTCTTTCTGCAAACATTCATGGAATGACTCAAACATGGTGTGAAGGGTCAGAGGGATCATCCAGGCTGTCAGCATGTGATCAGTCTGCGTGGAGCAGGCTCTGAGTGTGGCAAAGATTCAGAAGAATAAGCGATTGCTAGAGGGGTGGCGCAGGTCAAGAAAATCTCATGGAAGAGTTGGGTTTTGAGTTGGGCCTCAAAGAAAGCCTGAGATTTGGTTTGGCAGACAAGGAAGAGGAATGATGTTAGAATCAGAGAAAGGGTTTTGGCCGATGTTTATGGAAAACTTAATTGAGACCACATTTGTTCTGGTTCTAAGAAAGCAGACAGTTTTGCAAGATAAAGTGTAGAAGGTGGAATATCTAGGAAAAGCAATTACGAAACCATTAAATGTAAAAGACCCGGGATGATTACATATAAAATATGACTTTTAATTTTTAAGAATATCCATTTGAGAGTGTAAAAAATACTTTAAAGACTTCTTTAACATTAAAAGGAATGTAAAAAATTTTCCCCAGATTAGAATAAATAAAGTGGCAGACAAGATAAACCTAGGTAAAAGTATGAGTTATAAGGGCAAAATAATTGCCTATTAGCAATGGAAATTTAGAGGTTTAGTCAGAACATTCTGCATTTTCCTTTGTATATTCATTTCTTTAACCTATACTAATAGGGACCAACCATGTACCATACACTGCTTCAAGATCATACATTATAGTGAGGAAACCAGACAATAAAAAGATGAACGAGTAAATAGATTTCATCAGTTCGTGCTACAGCTAATGTAGTAGGTAAGGGGCTACAGAATGACAGAAACTGTCTTAAACTGTACAGTCAGGGGAGGGGGGAAGTCTAAGGGATGTGAGGAGAGAGCCCACTAAGGGAAGAAAGTTCCAGCAAAGGGAACAGCAGGTATAAAGGCCGCAGGTAGCCTTGTGTTCTAAGGCGAATTGTGCCCCTAGAGCATGGTTCCCCAGCCCTGGTGTGTTTGAGAAATAGCACAAAGCCAACAGATGGGGGGAAAAGGGAAAAGGCAAGAGTAGTAAAACCTGAGGTTGGAAAAGTGGTGCTGGGCCACACTTTACAGGGGAAATCCCAGAGATTTGTGAAAACATGGGATCTTTAGAAGGATCTCTTTGGCTGTTCTGTGGCAAATAGACTGCAGGAGACAAGAGTGAAACAGAAAGAAAAATCAGGAAGCCACCAAAGGTGTCCAGATTGGCACCTGAAGGTCACCAGGAGGCTGGGGACCATGGGCAAATCATGAAACCATTCTGACATTAAAAACAAACTTTTTCCCCTGTACTACCATATGATGATCACCTTGCACCTGATGTTTCAACTCATTATAGAAATTCTGAGTCTGGAGAAAAAGGAAAGAAAGGAAGTAAGAAGTTGGAAATGGAAGGGAGATAGAGGCACACCCGATATCTACAAAAAGAATGCCTTAATTGCTAGCTCTCTTTCTCCCTTCCTCCCTTCTCCTAAAATGTAAGGAGTCTTTCTTGCAAGAAAAGATAGTAGACTGGGCCACATAATAATATAAAGGAAGAGGCAACAGATAGGAAAATCCTTCTCTGGAGAAACTGCCATCCCCAAAGAGGTTTTACAGATATTGATGTTTGGGGGTCCCTAAGGAAATAAACCAGCTTACTACATGATCATCCTAGGGTAAAGCCCAATGCTTAACAAGGCACTGCTACATAGCCAACAAAGTTTACAATTAGGTTTTTAGGGCCTCATGCTTAAATATGAATGGGTAGCTAAGGATCAACAGATATTTGAGATCTCCTCCAACTTCATAGGGACCA
>JAQZBX010087028.1:0-12928 GCA_029593785.1 Cabassous unicinctus
AGGAAGCCAAAAAGCCTGAACCCTGGGCAAATGTCAGCAGCTGTCTTGCTCCAACACGTGACAATGGACTTTGGTGAGGGAAGAAACTTATGCTTTATGGCTTGGTAACTGTGGACTTCTACCCCAAATAAATACCCTTTATAAAGACCAACCCATTTTTGGTATTTCACATTAGCACCCCTTTGGCTGACTAATACACCATTCTTAGCTCATTGGCCATACAAAATCAGGCCATTGGCGATAGTTTGCCAATCCCTGATCTTGAAGACATAAGACTTTGGCACTGTTCCCCTCTGTCCTTACCCCTTCCTGCTCCCTCCCAGACTCTATCACATGACCTGGCCTGCAGTAGAATCTCAGTGTAAGATTGTTAAATGAATGAGTCTGATCTCTGCAAGAATACCTCCAGTGAAAGTTAATTCTCTTCATCCCAAGGCTAATTATACCACTTGGGATCTCTTTGATTATAAAAATAAATTTTGTACTCTTTTGCCCTAAATATCTTCTCCATTAGTAATAATTCAATTCTCTAGTATGAGAAATGCAAAATTCCCAGGAGACACTGACATCTGCTGACGAGGCCGTTTGAAGCCTCTGCCACATCAGTGCATTTGGAGAGCATTCCCCTGGAAGTTAGATGGGGTTGGGGAGACAGGGCAGTGGAGCATCACGCGACCTGTCGTTCGACAGGCACCTTGGTCTCCGGGGACCGTTAGACCAGTGCAAAAAAGAAGGAGGGCAGGGTAGACAGGCGTCCCCTTCACCATGAGCCTGACCTACCCAGTTCATCACCCCAGCTCTGCCCAAAGCCCTGGAGGGAAGAGACGGCCCCTTTGAGATAGCTCAGTTTTCTCAGAGGTAAAATTGGGATAATAATTCAAGTCCACGAATCCTTATTCAAAACTCTTAGCACCAGCTGAGTTTTAGAATTCAAAAATGTAAGGATTTTTCAAAGAAGTGTGTTGAACACATCATATATTTCCTAGCATCCCCAGCAGGACCTAGGGCAGCCCTCATCATCAATCACATCCTTGGCATTACAGCAAAACATCTGATAAAATCTAAAGACTGTAAATAGTTCCATGTCAGTTCAGAGCAGGTATGGTCAGGTTTTTTAACCTTTTATTACATATAATATACATAAAAATAAGAACACAAATCGAAAGGACAATTTTCTGTACGTGGGTTACAGAAAATCAATGTATTTTCACACCCTTTTAGCCAGCACCCAGATCAAGAAACAGGACGTGACCAGTCACCCAGTAATCCCTCTGTTCCAATCACAAAGTTTCAGCATGTTCCCTCAGCCCCCCGCCCCTGCTCCAAAAAGTAGCCACAATTTACTTCAGGTTTTGACACAGTGCAAGTTTTGTTTTGTTTTATAAATTCTAAGATTTCAGAGCTTTTTGGGTTTTAGAAATGTGGATAAAAAAATAGGTTAAAATTCATCATTAAAGCATGCAAATAAACTTTAGTTAAATATTTTTTATTACTAAGTGGGCTTTCAATATCACCCCAGTATTATTGATTTATTTATCCATGACAATAACTGAGAAAGCTGACTTGTTTTACTAAATTACAGTGTGTGCCTCGAAATTCAAGAAACAGATCCTATCCCATTTCCCCTAGAACAGGAATCTCCATGAAAGTTTTATTCCACCTCTAATTTTAGCCGTTTGACCTATGGTTGGTTGGACTGGAGAGAGGAACATTGAGAAAAATATTCCTACCTGCCTCTGTCAAATTGTATCAGCTCAGA
This sequence comes from Cabassous unicinctus, assembly GCA_029593785.1. Lineage (NCBI taxonomy): Eukaryota > Metazoa > Chordata > Mammalia > Cingulata > Chlamyphoridae > Cabassous > Cabassous unicinctus. The sequence continues at coordinate 1,760 of JAQZBX010087028.1, forward strand.
CTGGTCACTTAATTTCTCTAGGCATCATTAGAGAAATAAAGATAATCACGTCTGTTTCGTAGGGGGTTGACGAAAAACAAAGAGAGAGGAGGAAAATGCAAGTGTGAGCCACACCCACAGGGAGCACAAGGATTCAACAGTGCCAGTTCTCCCGGCTACCCCAGGAACGCTTGCTACTGTTACCCAAATCAGGCTGAATTGGGGAGATCCATTTTCAGATTTTACTCCAAGTAGGAAGAGACTTTTTTCAACCAAAGATCCTTAAAATCCATCCCATCCGCACAGCAGAGCCTGCAGCCACCAGCAAAGGGCCTTAATCCAGAATCCGAGGCTAGATGGACAGAGTCAAAGCACCCATTCCTGGGCTAACAAGCAAGGAAGACTCAGATTCACGAGGGTGTTCTGAGCAGACACACAGCAAAGACCAATACCCAATAAGAAAGGCTGGAAGCCGGAGGTGAACCAAGACAGTGGAGCTAAGTGGTTAGTAAAGCAAATTCTTGCCATCCCCTTAAGGAAGCTCCATTTCCTTTCGGCATAAAAGGAAGCTATTCATGCATCTCACAGGGCTATTGCGAGGATCAAATGGGTTGGTTTATGTGTAGCACCTTGTAAACTAGAAAGCATTGCACAACACTAGATAACATTAATTTCTTTGGAATTGTGGAACATACCACCTGCTTCCTGGATCCTGCTGCCAGATAGTGTGGCATCAAAGGAGAGCCTCAGCCAATGCAAACTCACCTGAATGTGCCCTGTTGTGTCACACAGGAGGGAGAAGAGGGAGGGAGGGAGAGGACACAGATGAGAAGTTGGATCTGGAGAGGTTCCCCACTGGACTATGACCTCTTTTGCAGTACAAAACCACCCTATTTCCAGGAATCACTTATGTTTGTTAATCAATGCCAGACCCTTCCTGAGAATTGGGTTTTGAGTAAAATATTTCAGTACCTCTCTGGTAATGAGAATTTTTAAACCACACTTTAAATTACAACTAGGGAAGCGGATGTGGCTCAAGCAATTGGGCTCCCGCCTACTACATGGGAGGTCCATGGTTTGGTTCCCAGTGCCTCCTAAAGAAGACAGCAAGCTGACGCAACAGGAAGGCACAGCGAGCTGATACAACAAGATGACACAACAAGAGACACAAGAAGAAAATCATAATGAAAGACACAACAGAGCAGGGAATGGAGTTGGCTCTGGTGATTAGGCGCCTCCTTCCCACATCGGAGGTCCCAAGGTCAGTTACCAGGTGTCCCCTAAAGAAACAAGGAAGACGAACGGACATAGCAAATGCAAACAACAAGGGGGGTGGGGAGAAATAAATTACAACTAATGTAACTTATGGATTAGAGTTAACAGTAACATTGTAATATTTTTGTAGCAATGGCAAAGAAGATATTATATCAATTCTAAGGGACAACAATAGGGGGGTATAAGGAATATGGGACTTTTCCTTTTGGAATAAGGAAAACATTCTAAAATTGACTGAGGTGATGACAGTGCAACTCTGTGATGAAAATGAGAGCCACTGAGTGTACACTTGCACAAGGATTGATTGCACAAGGCATGGGACCCTATAACATAAGAATCCCATGGAGGATGATGGACTGTGGTTAACAGGACAAATGAGAACATTCTTTCATGAACTATAATAAATATATAATACTAAGACAGGGGTTAATAATCAGGTGGGTTGGGGAAAAATACACCAAATGTAAGATATAGGCTATAGTTAGTAGTAATATTTTGACGATGCTCTTTCATAGTTTGTTACAAATGTCTCACAACAATGCAAGGTGTTGGTGGTAGGGTGATACGTGGGATCCCTGTATGATGATATGCATGTTTATTTTGTAAGTTCACAACTTTTGCTATACACTTATTGTTCATGTATGTTCACGCATGAATGATATACTGATATACTTCAATAAAATTTTTTAAAAAGCTGAGCAGAGATAGCAGCACTTGATCACTGTGGGGAAGACAGACTCCACAGAATTAGTTCCAGCAAGTCATTGAACAAGCCAGCAAACCAAAGAGAGCAAGAACAATGGCGGAGGGGTGAAATTTAAAAAAAAAAAATGTGTGCCAAGTTTTAAAAAAATAGTTCTTAAAATTAAAGTGTTTTTAAAACTGCATAAACAATACAAATAAATTCAGCTGAAATATGCATTTAATTTTTACAAATTTATATTTACAATTACATATTTTTATACCCCAATATTTTATTTGTTTATGGACAAAAATTTGGCTACCTAATTGGTATACGGATTTACACAGATGGCTCAGATAATTCAGGTCAAGAAAAGAGGATACACCCATTTCTCTTGGACCAAGAATCTCTATAAAATGTATTCACTGCCTAATTTGTGACACTCCACACAGTAGCTGGTACAGGGAGAAAAGAAATGGGCTTGTAGTAGGAATCTTGAGTTACCATTACATCCCCACACTAATTTGCTGTGACAATTCAGACCTCTCTGGGCCTCTGGGTTCTCATCTGTTAAATGAAGATAATAATTCAACCTTATAAGGGTTTTGTTTAAAAATGTGTATGAGATTGCAACCCCCCCAATCAGGCACAGAGCTATCCAACAGTAAGCACCCCACCTGCCATGCTGAGGAAGGCTGATTGGTGCAAATGGCAAGCACCCCAGCAAATGGGGAATCTGTTTTACATTTGTTCTGCACCTAGTAAGATTCTTCTCACCAAAAGGTCCCTAAAATGCCTTTCATTTGTCCAAGACAGCCCAGAAAGCAGAACCAGCACAGTCCAACACTAATTCCTGCAGAGAGACTTTGAAGACACAGAACCTTGGGTTCGAAAGCCAGAATGAAGGCAACATGCAGCATTTCCTGGGGTTAAGGAGGAGAGAAAATCCAGGATTGTGAGAGAGGGCTGAGCAAGCACGCAGCCAAGACTAAGCCTCAGTCACTAGCAGCCTGACGCAACAGGCGGTCGGTCCAGCCCACCAGCTGGCAGTGCCTCCCCAGGGCCAGACGCTGGGGGCGTTGAACTTCGGCTCTGAGTGACCTTGGGTCCTTTGCTTAACCTGTCCATCCTGCAGGTAAAGGGATAATAATATTACCTACCTCAGTTCATGCTGGTTTGGACATCAAAGATGAAGCACAAACACGTGAGGCAGCAAAAACACTGCCTGGCACATAAGTACCAGCCATTATTATCATTATTATCATCCCAGTGGTTAACACTTTTCAGACAATTTAGTTATAAGCACCTGTCAATGTTTTACTAAAACTGGCACGCAAGGGGAAAGGTCCTGAGTAGCCAGTACAAAAATTTATTTTCACTAGAGACAAAGTGCAGGAAAAGAGAATGCTCAGATAATCATTGTTAGAAAAGATAACAGGGAAGCGGGTGTGGCTCAATCGATAGAGCCCCCGTTTACCATGTGTGAGGCCCCGGGTTCGCTTCCCGGGGCCTCCTTGTGAGGGCAGGCTAGCCCACACAGCGCGGTGGGCTGATGCAGCAGGACCTCACAGCAAGGGGGAGATAAGCAGACACAGAAAAAACACACAGCGAATGGACACAGCGAGCACAAGCAGCAAGGGGGGGATAAATAAATAAATAAATAAATCTTTAAAAAAAGAAAAAAGAAAAGATAACATACACACACACAAAAAAAAAAGAATGTCTGGTTAAAAGTCACTAGATTCTTAACTTACAGCTGACAGGCAACTGGGGAGAAAGGAGACAGTTTCCTAAAATAAGTTTTAATCCCATTAAAGCTCATCAGAAGATTGCTTAAGGATTTTATCAGGAATGCTCATTTCTCCCAAAGGAAGTTGCAAATTATATCACCCAAAAAAAGTTCTGTTCCAGACCAGGTGTGGGACAAGTTTTATTTTGCCCAGTGCAGGATAGACTGCCTGGGGCAAGAGCACTTGGGGCACCCCAAGGATCCAGGCCAGAACCCCATTGTGGCTGCTCGCTGGTCCTACCACAGTCCTGACAGTGTTGCACTGTCAATAATTTACTTTAGGGACAGATGTGGCTCAAACGGTTGGGCGTCCGTCTCCCATATGGAGGGACCTGGGTTCGATCCCCGGGACCTCCCGGTAAAAAAATAATAATAATTTACTTTAACATACATGAGCCTTGGGAAGCGGGTGTGGCTCAATGGATAGAGCCCCCGTTTATCATGAGGGAGGCCCCGGGTTCGCTTCCCAGGGCCTCCTTGTGAGAGCAGGCCGGTCCGTGCGGCGCGGCGGGCTGATGCAGCAAGACCTCACAGCAAGGGGGAGATAAGTAGACACGGAAGAAACACACAGCGAATGGACACAGTAAAACACAAGCAGCAAGGGGGGGGATAAATAAATAAATAAATAAATCTTAAAAAAAAAAAAACATACATGACCCTTGAGATGTGTGTTAGCTTTAATCTACAACTAGAGGTAGTTGGTTGACACTTGAAATGCCATAATCAAGGGTGATAGGTTCATACTGAAAGACCCAAGTCAGAAGTCCATACTCTGTTGCTAAACAAAGGCTTCCACAAGAGCTTCAACTATCCTTCTCTAAATCTACCCTAGAAGAGTCTTTAGCTGGTAGGTGAGATGATAGCCATAATGTTTTCTTTGGTGAAAGGAGTGCTGTTTCAGCTAGAGGGAGGACTAGAAACCCTGCACAGGCCTCTATCCTGGGGATGACTATCTGGGGAGTCTAGTGGTTACCACTTGGTTGTGGCACCTTCGGCCTGGGACTCTCTGGGTTTCACCGCTTCGTGTGGGGTTCTGATCCTGATCCTGATCCATCTACAAGGAATGCTTAGTCCTTGTGGCAGTTTGATATTATTGATGAATTCCAAAAAGAAATACTGATTATGTTTGTAAACTGGTCTGTCAGAGGTTTCATTTTTACTTGATTAAATAATGATTAAGGCTCTGATTGGGCCACATCAGCAGGACATTGAGTCCCTGCCCCCTGGGCAGGGACTCACAGAGAAACTCCACCGCAGAGAGGGGAGGTTAGAGTTTTGAGCTGGAGCCCAGGAAGTAAGCAAACAGAGAAGCAGATACGGAAAGAGAGAAGGCTCCATTAGACACGGCAGAAGCCCCAGGAAGAGAGATGAGCCATTCACCTGATAGTCTACAGCTGGCCTTGTGGAGAGAGGAGAGCAGCTGAGCCCGGAGAGAAACAAGCCCCGGGAAGAGAGGAGCCCAGGAAGCCTGAACCCTTGCAGACGTCAGGAGCCAACTTGCTCCAACACGTGGCAACAGACTTTGGTGAAGGAAGTAACTTACGCTTTACGGCCTGGTAACTGTAAGCTTCTACCCCAAATAAATATCCTTTATAAAAGCCCACAGATTTCTGGTATTTTGCATCAGCACCCCTTTGCTGACTAATACAGTCCTACAATGGAACATTGCCACATCTGCCTCAAGTGAACCTTCCCTGCAAGGTTTTGGATGGAGTGCCAAAATGCAGGGTGGTAACTGAGAAGGTCAAGTTGTATGACTGGTCTGTGCCTGCTTGCTGATAAGCATACATGGTAGATTTCAGTCTGAGATTTGCTTCCATCGTAATAAATCACCCAGTGGGGAGGTTATAGAAAAGAAGAACCATAGACTTCCCTGACTTCTATACCTACCAGAAAGAACCAGAAATTGTCAACAGCCAATTTGCCTCAGGCCGTTTCACACCACCACTAGATACCCGTAATGGTTTATGATCTATAAATCTGAACCCTCAACCTTGGCTCTCTGTCAAGAAGGACAGTTCAGTCAATGGAATGGCCCCTTTGACTTCTTCATATGGTCAATGTTCAAGAACACTATCAGGTAGCTGAAGTCACATCTGTTTTTACTCCCTCCTGTATTCCCAGGATGTTCCCAAATCCTCCAGCCCCAAATGCTGAGACAATCTTCCCTCTAAAACTGTGAAGAAGAAAAAAATCCACTGGTTCAAGCTCCTGGCCCACATCCTATGCCCCTCTCTGTGGCTTCAGGGGAGTCCCAGGGGCTTTCTTTTTCACCGTCACCCCTTCTGCTGTTCTAGCTGAATTCTCCATCCCACTCATGTCTTTCCTCCCACAGCTATTCTCCCCTCTCCATTCCCTGTAGAACCAAATATAGAACCAGCCCCTTTCCCTTAATCAGCAATGCATTACCAATCCAAGGCACATGCATAGACTGCTGCTAAAGGTTTACAACAGAGAATTGTATCACAGCCCAGAAAATAAGTTTAAATTGGGATGTTAGACTCTCTTCCTGATCTTCCTCAGCAATTCCTGCAACAAAGAATTCCCTACTAGCTAAATTTCCTCCTCAAAAAAGCATCCGATACCCCTGGCTTCCAGACCTTTCACTGGGCACTCTCAAGCCTAAAACTTCTTGGTTAAAACATCTGTCTAGGCTGGGCTTTTGCAACCAAACTTGTCTATTAAGGTGTTTTTTCTAACCCAAGAGCTTTCCAACCTCTCCTTCGAGGCCATGCTCTGGGCAAGCTGGTTTATTGACTATCTTCTATGAGCCAAGTGCTATCATACATGCTTGGATATAAAGATGAATAAATATGGTTTCTATCTTATCAATTATCTCTTCTTAATCTCATCCTCTAGTTTCCATGATCCAACTGCCTACTGGAATTCAAATGAGGGAAATCGCCATGCTCTGCTTCTACTAACACCTTGTACTGTGTTAGTAGTAGTCAGGAATCTTTAACTGCACATAGTTTAAACCTGTCTCAAACTACCTTAAATTAAATAGGGGAATTTATTAGATATGTAACTGGAAGGTCTGGGGGTGGAGCCAAGAGCATGTCAGGATCAGTACAGGGTTCAAATGGGGTCATCAGGCCTCTCTTTCTCTGGCTCTTCTTTTTGCTTCTTTCTCACATTCTTTACTTCTGTAGACAGGCTGTCTCCATGTGGCAGGGAAGATGGCCCCGAGGCCTCCTCATTCTATGCAGAGGAGCACAGGCAGGGAGGCCAGAGCAGTGCCCTCTAAAACACAGGACCCGGGACAGGAGGCCGGAAGAACTATAAGATCCCAAGTTCAAGTTGTGAATAGGAAGACCCAGGTTCAAATCCCCTTGATTCTGCCTTCTAAATATCACTTACAGCAGGTTTCTTAACCTTTTTTGTTCCACTGATCACTTTGCCAGTGAGGTGAAAACCACGGAATACTATTGTAATTTATTGCATACATTCATAAATGAAGGAAATGCTAGGTTTCAGTTAGAGGTCAGAAAAAACAAAGATTAGTTTATTTTTTTTCAATTCAAACTCATGGACCCCCTGAAATCTTTCCATGGACCCCTGGTTAAGAACCCCTGACTCAGTTCCTAAAGAAGTTGAATATAGACTTGCCATGTGACCCGGCAATACCACTACTGGGTATATACCCAGAAGAACTGAGAGCAGTGACATGAACAGACATCTGCACACTGATGTTCATAGCAACATTATTCACCATTGCCAAAAGTTGGAAACAACCCAGGTGTCCATCAACAGAGGAATGGATAAACAAACTGTGGTCTATTCACACGATGGAATATTATGCAGCTGTAAGAAGAAATGAAGTCGTAAAGCATATGACAACATGTATGAACCTGGAAGACATTATGTTGAACAAAGCAAGCCAGACACAAAAGGACAAATACTGTATGAATGCGTTACTATGAACCAAATACATTGTGTAACATATTGTTTGAGTCAAAAAAAAAATTTATATGTATCCATTACATTTAATTGAGAAATGTATAGATTTATTCATCTGTGTTTACTTTTTAGTTTTTAATTGTTTATATTTTCAATTATTAAATGTACAAAATAAAGTAAAAAAAAAAAAAAGAACCCCTGACCTAAAGTCTTAAACTACACCCCTCCTCTTATTCCTTGCCATCACCAAATAAACATCTTGCACCCCAAACTCCATTTCAGTGTCTGCTTCCAGAGAAACCAACCTGCAACCCCAGATCCACACCCATGGACTGAGTTAGATGCATCCTAAATACATCTCCATCACCAGATTCATTAAACTCCACTGCAATAATTGTTTCATTGGTCTTTCAGCTATTAAACTTAATTTCTTACAGGTATAAATTATGTCTCATTCATCGTTGTATTCTCAGCTCACAGTATAGTGCCTAGCCCAGAGCTTCCCCACACCTTAGTATAGCACAAATGGGTTACAGGTGTCCCATGAGTTTATGAATGTTGTAAATTTTTTAGAGTGATACAAAATCCAAAACCATGTTTTCACAACCCTTCAAATTTCACTTCAGTTGGAATTGTATGTAGATGGTATTTGTATGGCTTCCTCTGTATACTTCCTAAATTCAAAAGGCTTTAGATATAACACCCTGCCAGAGAGTGTTCTCTATCAGTTACACCTTGCAAATATTATCATTTTCTATGTGTGCCATGATGCAAAAATAAAATTGCATGAATGAAATCACAGTACTTGCTTTACCTCTTGGTAACTACAAATCACCAGCCTCTCTTGGCCTTGATTTTCCAGCTGCAAATACTGAACAATGCCTATCTTATAGAATCGAAGGATTAATAAAAAATAATCTAGGTAAAAGTTCAGCTATAACACATTATACAAATCCATTTATTACCACGCTAAGCATGAGCAATTACACTACCCTTTCCCTGACTGACCTCCCTTTCTTCAACCTCTCCCTCTGCCATATACCCTGCTCTCATCAGCAAATTATTCCTCTTCAAGCACTTTTTTTCCAAATCACTCTCAAGATTAGCCTTCAGTAGCTCCCCTTTGCCTACTCAGGTAAGTCTAAAGTCAAGACAAGAGAACCTTCAATCACTTGGCTTCTGCTTCCCTCTGATAGCCATGAACCGCCCCCCAACAGGTCCTAGGGGAAGTCCAAGGCCAAGCTGGTAGGTACACTGGCCAGCAGGGGTGCAAGGTCCCAGGGGCAAGTTACCTAAGACAAAACTTACCCAGAGGAGTCACAAGCAACAGAATAAAGTTCAATAGACGAGGCAGGGAGCCAGAAGTCAGAGCTTCAGAGCCAGCATCAGTGTCAGCTTTAGGGGCTAGGTGAGGACATACGCCATGTGATTTAATCAGGATGGACTCGGTTAGGCTGCCCTAACAACTTCAAAGTTCCAGCTACTTAACATGACAAAAGTTTGTTGCTTTCTAATGCAAAGTCTGCTGCAGGTTCCAGGGTAATTGTCTTCCATGGAGCAGGTCAGTAATCTCACCATGAGGCCCTCTCAGTTGTAGATGGGGATGACACATCTGGAGGATCATGCAGGCTTTTCTTTGCCTCAGCCTAGAAGTAAATTTATGTCACTTTTGTTCACATCCCACTGTCCAGACTTAGTCAAATGGCCCCACCTAATTGCTAGAGGACTGGCAAATGTGGCTGTGGTATAAAGAATCCAAAGATGCCACCTGCAATCTCTCTCCTCTCACCCATGACACTTCTCCCATCAAGAGATGGAGTCTGGGGAGCAGATGTAGCTTAGTGGTTGAGTGGTTGAGTGCCTGCTTCCCATGTATGAGGTCCTGGGTTCAATCCCCATTACCGCCTAAAAAATGATAGATAGATAGATAGATAGATAGATAGATAGATAGATAGATAGATAGATAGATAGATAGATAGATATGGAGTTATTTCCCTCCCAATCTGAGCTGGCATTTTGACCTCTTTTGACCAATAGAATGTAGCTGAAATGATATGAGGACAGCCTGGCCCTTAAGAAGTGACACCTTCCATTTTCGCTGTCTCAGAACCCAGCTCCCAAGCTTTAAGGAAGTCCAGACTCTCCTGCTGGAGAGAGAGCGGCCATGTGATGAGGTTCTGGACAGTGAGACAATGCCTGGAGAAAGGAGAACCAAGGTGCCCCTGCCAAGTTCCCAGCTGTATGCAGCCACTTGAGTGACTGCAGGTAACATGTGTCACCCAGTCAGCCCTCAGAATTCAGAGAAATAATAAATCATTGTTTTTTTAAGCTGCCAAGTCTGTAGTGGTAACGGAGCAACTGAAAGTTGAAGTGGTAGGGCAGAAGACGACATGTTTGGTGAATGCTGCTGCTCCTGCCACACCATGTTCTTTTGAATACAAGTAGCAGAAGCCCACTTGAGCTAGCTTAAGGAACAGAAAGGAGGAAATACGTATTTATTATCAGAATAGAGGGGTGTGATGGGTATTGGGAGGCTTAAATTTCACGTGCTTGCGAATATTCTCACTGCCCTGATTTTGTGAAAATCAGGGTAGGCTAAACATTCGCTGTATTAGAAACCATGCATGTGTCCCCAGACCTAGTTTTTCTCCCTAGGTCTGGTTTTTAGAATGCTGGTGATAAATGAAGCCTGATTTATTATATGACCATCCCGTATGGGAAAAGTCTGTAACTTTGGGTATCTTTGGTCAACCTTAAAAGATATAGCAGGGGGACAGATGTGGCTCGGGTGGTTGGACGTCCATCTCCCATATGGAGGGACCTGGGTTCAACTCCCGAGACTTCCCAGTAAAAATTAAAAAAAGAAAAATATAGAAGGTGCGTGGGCCACCAGGCCCCTTATGCAGGTGTGCCGCCACGACCTGCTTGCGGGTGAGCCACCAGGCCCTGCAAGCCACGCAGCAAGATGATGACGTAACAGGAGAGTGACACAAGGGAGAGCCAGGATGAGACGCACCGAAAAAACAGGAACTAAGGTGGCACAGGCGGTTGTAGGATGCCTCTGTTCCACATCGGGGGTTCTAAGGATCGAATCCCAGTGAAGACAGGAGGAGAAGGATGAGAAGAGAGGGCAGGAAACGGACACAGAGAGTTGCCCAGCGAATGGACACAGAAACAGCAAAAAGGAAGGGGAGGGGGATAAAAATGGATAAAAGTAAATAAATAAATAAATCCTTAAAAATGCATAGGAATGCGAATATTCTGGCTGTCCTGATTTTGTGATAATCAGGGAAGGCTAAACATTCGCTATATTAGAAACCGTGCATGTGTCCCCAGACCTAGTTTTTCTCCCTAGGTCTGGTTTTTAGAATGCTGGTGATAAACTAAGCCTGATTTAATATATGACCATCCTGTTGGGAAAAGACTGTAACTCTGGGTATCTTTGGTCAACCTTAAGAGATATAACAGGGGGACAGATGTGGCTCAAATGGTTGGGCATCCGTCTCCCATATGGAGGGACCTGGGTTTGATCCCCGGGACCTCC
>JAQZBX010087029.1:0-12919 GCA_029593785.1 Cabassous unicinctus
AAAGTTCAGTCCAGGTAATTTTTATCTCATCTAATTTAAAAAACAAACTTAATTTGTTTCTCCAATGTTCAGAAAAATATACAGATGAATATAGATTCTTAAGTGACATAATGAAGATCTCCTTGTTAATAAAGAAAGTGTAAAAGAGAAAAAAATCATAATCACATTTATATCTCCCACATTCATTATTTGATCCTTACAATTATTATAGTCCCTTCTTTGGCTTGCTACAAAATTTTACAATATTATTGTTAATTATAATCTATAAGTTACAAATGTTATATTTTTCCCATGTATCACCATACTCTTAACATCTTATCATACCAGAATATTCTTGCCTTTACATTATCCACAATCCTCATCTACCACCAAAATCACTACTATGCATTCCCTATATTATCCTCCAACTATTCTCAAACTATCATTAGCCTCCATAGACTATTTGTTTCAGCCAAAATCACATTCATAATTCAACTGTGTTTGTTGCTCTCATTATAACGTGTTACCATAAACCCACCCATTACCACATATTTACAATTGTCCTGTATACATCCAATATCAGCGTTCCCTTCTCAATCCACATCCTATTTCCCACCAGGTTACATTCCATTGTCTTATTCATAAGTTTGTTCATTGTATTTTGTTCTTATCAGTGAGACCCTATATTTTTCATCCTTATGTCCAGTTTGTTTCACTAAATATAATGTCCTCAAGGTTCTTCCACATTGTTGTATCTTTCCCCAACTGATTCCTTCTTACAGCTGAATAGTTTTCCATCATATGTAAATACCACATTTTGATTATCCATTCCTCAGTTGATGGACAATTAGGATGTTTCCATCTTTTAGCTATTGTGAATAATGTAAAAATATCAGTTCCTTTCCTTGCTTTCAGTTTTTTTGAACAAATTCTTAGTATCAGGATTTCAGAATAATATGGCAGTTTTTTATTTAGCTTCTACAGAAGCTGCACCATTTTACACTCCCACCAACAGTGAAAGGGTGATCTTATTTCCCTACATCTTCTCCAGCACTTGCAGTTTTACAGCTTTTTTTTTTTTAATAAATGCCATTCTGTATGGGGAAAAATGATCTGCATTTGCTAATAGCTAAGGATGTTGAGCATATTTTCATGTTCCTTTTAGCCACTTATATTTACTCTTTCAATTCTTTTTCCCATTTCTAAATTAGGTTGCTTGCCATTTTGTTTATAAACTTATGGTCTATTTCTATATAATTAAAATCAAACCCATATTGGATATGTGATTTTCAAAGCTTTTTTTCCCCATTGAAATGGCTTTTCACCTTCTTAGAAACATAGTTTCAAATGTAAAAATGTTTAATTTTGAGGAAGTTCCATGTATTTATTTTTTTCATTCCTTGCTCATGCTTTGAGTGGAAGTTCCAAGGAAACACCAACTACCACAAAATTTTGAAGATGGTTTTCCTATATGTTCTTCTAGGAATTTTATGGTTCTTGCTTTTATATTAAGGTACTTGCTACATTTTTAGTTAATTTTTGTGTAAGTGGTGAGAAAGGTGTCTTCTTTCTTTTAGATATGGATATCCAGTTTTCCCAACACCATTTGTTGAATAAACTATTCTGACCCAGCTGAGAGGATTTCGCAGCTTTGAAAAAAATCACTTGACCAATTTGAAAGTGTGTATTTCAGACTCTCAATTCAATTCCATTGGTCAATTTGTCTGACTTTATGCCAGTACCATGCTATTTTTTACCACTGTATTTAGATAATATGCCTTAATGTCAGGAAGGGAGAGTCCTCTAAATTTGTTCTTCTTTTTAAATATATTTTTGGCTAGTCAGTAACATTTCTTTCTGAGATAAATTTTGCAATTTTCTTTTCCAAGTCTAGAAAAATGTCAGTTGTAATTTTTATCAAAATTTATATAAATCTATATATCAGTTTGATTAGAATTGACATTTTAATGATATTTAATTTTCCAATGCATGAACACAGAATAGCCTTCCATTTATTTAGATCACATTTGGTTTCTTTTAGCAATGATTTATAGTTTTCTAAATAAAGGTCCTTTGTATCCTTGGTTAAGTGTACTCCTGAATATTTGATTGTTTCAGTTTTTATTGTAAGTGGAAGTTAATTTCTGAATTCCTCCTCAGATTGCACATTAGCAGCGTATAAAATTGCCATTGATTTTTCTAAATTACTCTTACATCCTGCCACTTTGATGAAATTGTCTATTAGTTCTAGTAGTTTTGTGGACTTTTCAGAATTTTCTAAGTATAGGATCATATTATCAGCAAATAGTGAATGTTTTACTTCTTCCTTTCCTATTTGAGTGCCATTTTATTTCTTTGTCTTGCTTAATTTCTCTAGCTAGACCTTCTAATTCCATACTGAATAGCAGTGAAGATTATGGGCATCCTTGTCTTGTTCCAAATCTCTGTGGAAAAGATTTCAGTCTTTCACCATTGAGTACCATGTGGGCTGGGGGGTTTTCTTTAGTGCACTTTACCATATTGAGAAAATTTCCTTCTATTCTTACCTTACAGAGTAGTTTTATCAAGAAATGGTGTATTTGACAAATAGCATTTCTCTATTGAGATAATCATGTAATTTTTCTTCTTCAATTTATTAATGTAATGCATTACATTGATTGATTTTCTGATGTTGAATAACCCTTGCATATCAAGTAAAAACTACACTTGATTATGTTGAATTTTTAATGTGTTTATGGAATTGGTTAGCAAGTATTTTGCTGAGTATTTTTGCATCTATGTTTATGAGATAAAATGCTCTGTAATTTCTTATTCTCATAATATCTTTATTTTTCTTTTGTATTTGGGTGGTGCTATTTTCATAGAATGAGTTTGGTTACATTCCTTCTTGTTTAATTTTTGGAATAGTTTGGGCAAGATTTTTATTAGTACTTCTCTAAATGATTGGTAGAATTCACTTGTGAAGAAATTTCACCAAGGATGTTTCATTTTGGGGAGGTTTTTTGATGACTGCTTCAAATTCTTTACTTGTAGTTGGTTTGTTGAGACCTTCTATTCCTTGTATGGTCAGTTTGGCTGGCTTGTTCATTTCCAAAATGTCCATTTCCTCAATGTTGTCTAGTTTGTGGGCATACAGGTGTTCATACTATTCTTTTATGATTTCTTTTATTTCTGCTGGAACAGAGATAATATATACTTCTCATTTCTCATTTTATTTTTTTCATATCCCCTCATTTTTACTCTATTAATCTAGCTAAAGATTTGTCAAATTTGTTGATCTTAAAGAAGAAATTTTTAGTTCTGTTCTTTTCCCTAATGTTTTTTATTCTCCGTTTCATTTATTTCTGCTTTCAACTTTATCATCTTTCCTTCTGCTTGCTTTGGTTTTAGCTTGCTGTTCTTCGAGTTCCTCCAAATGTGCAATTAGATATTTGATTTTAAATCTTTCTGCATTTATTGCATAAGCTTTGAAGACAATCAATTTCCCTCTCAGCACTGTCTTTGTTGTATCCCATAAGTTTTAATATTTTGTGCTCACATTTTCATTTGGTCTGAGGTATTTTCTGATTTCCCTTGCAATTTCTTCCTTGACACAATAATTATTTAAGAATGTGGTGTTTAATCTCCACATATTTTTTAATTTTCCACCTTTATGCCTGTTATTATTTCTCACATTATATTATAATCATGGAAAGTGTTTTGTACAATTTCAAAATTATTTTAATTTATTATGATCTGACTTATGTCCCAGAACTTAGTCCATACTGGAGAAAGTTCCATGAGTAATTTAGTAAAATATATACGGAGTTGAGGCAAGATGGCATAAGTTTAAGTTGGTGCTCACCATCTCTCTCATTTAATACAGCTGATTGGAGGAAGTATCCTGCCTGAGTGAGCTTTTCTTGGAACCCAAGGAGTGAGAGCCTTTGGGGCATAGATCTGAGAGAGCTGGACAGGGAGATAGATTGCTCTAGATAGAACTGGAACATAGAAAACAGCAAGGAAATAGAAAAAGAAGAACAAAGTGTCAAAGAGAAAACTTAGCACAAACACAACACCAGCAGCTAAATAAAACTCTAGAACAGAGAAAGAAATTAATCAACTGAGTAAACCAATCAAAATAAAAAGATGACTAGAAGGTAACAAAAAATTAAAACCCATACTAAGAAAAGGAATACATGGACCGGTCCAATGAACAAACTGGAAACCAAGAAGTGATGCAGAATGTCAAACAATTAATCAGAGCTCTTCAAACAAATATCATGTACCATCTTAATGAAGTGAAGGAAGAGATTACAGATATTAAGAAGACACTGGGAGAACATATGGAAGAAATTGTAAGCACACTTAAAAAGATGCTGGATATGCTGGGGATGAATGGCAAATTCCAAGAAACCAAAAAACTGGAATAACATAACAGCAGATTTGAACAGGCAGAAGAAAGAATTAATGATGTGGAAGACAGTATATTTGAAATCAAACAAATGGTAGAACAGATACATGGAAAGATAGAAAAAATCCAGCAGGGTCTTAGGGATTGAAACAACAACAAAAATGCACAAAGATATGCATTATAGGCATCTCAGAAGGAGAAGAGAAGAGAAAGGGAATAGAAGGAGTGTTGAAGGAAATAATGGCTGAAAACTTCTCAACCCTATTGAAGGAGATGGATGTACATGTCCAGGAAGCACATCACACCCCAACCAGTATAAAACCCAACAGGCCTTCTCCAAGACACATACTTGTCAAAATGTTCAATGTGCAACACAAAAAGAAAATACTCAAGACAGAAAGAGAAAAGAGAACCACCACATAGAAGGGAATCTCAATAAGATTAAGTGCTGATTTCTCATCTGAAACCATGGAGGCAAGAAGACAGGGTATGAAATAGTCAAGGTACTAAAAGAAAAAAATAAAAACTTCCAGACAAGAATTCTCTATTGAGCAAAGCTGGCATTCAAAAATGATGGAAAGTTCAAAATATTAACAGATAAAAAGAAATTAAGAAAGAATGTCAATAAGAAACCAGCCCTTCAAGAAACACTAAAGGAAGTTCTGCAGGTTGAAAGAAAAAAACAGGAGAGAGAGAGAGCTGGAGGAGAGTGTAAGAACAAATAAAAAGACAAAAAGAGAAATAAAAACAACATATGACATACATAAACCCAGAGAAAATATGGCTGATGTAAGCAATTCCTTTAGAATTATAACACTGAATGTTAATGGATTAAACTCACCTGTCAAGAGACACAGATTGGCAGAATGGATAAAGAAATATGACCTATTTATATGTTGTCTACAAGAGAGATTCAAGGAGGCTAATAGTAAATGGTTGGAAAACAATTTTACAAGCAATCAATAACCAAAAAAGTGTGGGACTAGCTATAATAATATTGAACAAAATAGACTTTAAATACAAAACTATTGTAAGAGGCAAAGAGGGACACTATATATTAGTAAAAGTGGTAATATTTCAAGAAGAAAGAAAAATCATAAACATTTATGCACCTAATCAGGGCACCTCAAAATTCATGAGGCAAACACTGGAAAGACTAAGTGGAGAAATAGATGTCTCTGCAGTTATAGTGGGGGACTTTAATACACAATTATCACCATTAGACAGAACATCTCGACAGAGAATCAATAAAGAAACAAAAACTCTGAAAAATACATTAGAGGACCTAGACCTAATAGATATACATAAAGCACTACTCCCAAATACAGCAGGAAATAGATGTTGAACGTTGTTGCTAAAATCATCAACAAAATACTTGCTAATCACATTCAACAACATAGTAAATGAATTATACATCATGACCAAGGGGGTTTCTTCCCACGTATGCAAAGTTGGTTCAACATAAAAAAACACAATCAGTGTAACACACCACATAAGTAGACTGAAAGAAACAAAAATCATACGATCATTTCTATAGATGTAGAAAAAGCGTTTGACAAAATACAGCACTCTTTCCTGATAAAAACACTGCAAAAGATAGGATTCGAAGGAAACTTTCTGAACATGATAAAGGGTATATATGAAAAACCAAGAGCTAACATCATCATCAATGGTGAAATAATAAAAGATTTCCCTGCAAGATCAGGAACAAGACAAGGATGGCCACTATCACCATTCCTAATGAACATTGTGTAATAAGTACTTGCTTGAGCAATGAGGCAAGAAAAAGATATACAAGGCATCAGAGTTGGAAAAGAAGAAATTAAAATTTCACTATTTGCAGATGATATGATCCTATACATAAAAAGCCCTGAGAAATCTACAACAAAGCTTCTAGACTTATAAATGAGTTCAGTTAAGTCACAGGCTATAAGATCAATGCTGAAAAAATCAGTAGCATTTCTGAATAACAATAAACAGCAATCTGAGGAGGAAAACAAGAAAAAAATACCATTTACAATAGTAATCAAAATAATCAAATACCTAGGAATAAATTTAAGTAATGATATAAAGGACTTATATACAGAAAACTGCACAACACTGTTAAAGGAAATCAATGACGACTTAAATAAATGGAAGAATATTCCCTGTTCATGGATAGGAAGATGAAACATCATTAAAATGTCTACTGTACCCAAACTAATCTACAGATTTAATGTAATCCCAATAAAAATCAACACAGCATTTTTTAATGAATTGGAAAAACTAGCTACAAAATTTTTGAAGGTTCAGAGGCCCCATATCACCAAAGACATACTGAAAAAGAAAAAATGAAATTGAAGGTACAAAATAATTGATTTTTATATGTACTATAAAACTACAGTGGTCAAAAGTGCATGGTATTGGCAGAAAGTTAAACATACCAACCAATGTAACCAAATTGTGAGTTCTGATATAGATCCTCCCATATACAGTCATTTGATATTAGACGAGACCAGTAAGCTCATTCAGTTGGGAGAGAATGGCCTCTTCAAAAAATGGTTCTTGGAAAATTGGATATCCATTTCTAAAGGAATGAGAGGAATACCATCTCACAACTTATACAAAAATCAACTCAAGATGGATCAAAGATCTAAATATAAGAACCAAGACTATAAAAACCTTGGAAGATAATATAGGGAAACATCTACAGGATATTGGAATAGGAAATGGTTTCATAAAACTCACACCCGAAGCATGAGCAACAAAAGAAAAAAATAGATAAATGGGATATTCTCAAAATTAAAACATTTTTCACCTCAATGGTCATTATCAAGAAAGTAAAAAGGCACCATACCCATTGGGAGAAAATATTTGGTAACTATTTATCTGATAGGAGCCTAATCACCAACATACACAAAGAAATCCTACACCTCAAACATAGAAAGACAAACAACCCATTTAAAACCTGGGCAAGTGACCTGAAAAGATACTTCTCCAAGGAAGAAATACAAATGGCTAAAAAGCACATGAAACGATGCTCAACATCACTAGCTATTAGGGAAATGCAAATCAAATCTGCAAAGAGATACCATCTTACACCCATTACAATGGTGGCTGTTAAAAAATACAGCAGAGTATAAGTGTTGGAGAGGATGTGGAGGAATGGGAACACTCATCTATGGATGGTGGGAATGTAGAATGGTACAGCCATTGTGGAGGACAGTTTGTCAGTTCCTCAGAAAACTCACTATCAAATTTCCATGTGATCCAGCAATTCCACTGCAGAGTATAAACCCAGAAGATTTGAAAGCAAAGACATGAACAGATATACACACTCCAATGCTCATGGCAGCATTATTCACTATTGCCAAAATTTGGAATCAACTCAGGTGTCCATCAACAGAAGAATGGATAAACAAAATGTGTACATACATAGAATAGAATATTACTCAGCTGTAATAAGGAATCCAGTACTAACACAGGGAAAACATGGATGAATCTTGAGGACCTTATGTTGAGTGAAGCAAACCAGGCAATGAAGAATGAACAGTACATTACTTCACTCATATGAGTTAAGGAAATTGAGCAGTCTCAGAGAGCTATTGTCTGTAAGATAGGTTTACAAGAAATAGAAAAAAAGGAGAAGGTTGTGAGCCATCACCCACACTGATATAATCAATGGTAAGGGGAAAGAGTGTAGTTGCATATTGAAGGGACAGGAAAGGAGCATAGAGATAGTATTGGGTTGGGTGGTGCAGCGATGACAGGTGGGTAGATTGGGACAAGTGGGTTAGAAGGTCCAGGTTCCCGGAGGGAAGGTTGGGAGAGGGACCAGGTGAATACTGGGGATTTGCGGGTATGTAGATGAAAGTACAAAGTTGGAAATGCACTTATGGCAATATGACAAGGAGCATTTACTGGATTACTGTGTTGGATGGGGGCATTCAGGGCAGGGTCCACATGGAGCAGGCTTCTAGGGAGTGTGTGAGTGATCATTTTTGTCAAAATGTGCTGTATAAGTGGGTGGAGACTCACAAAATGAGCAGGAAGTTGTTGGTCCCCCATCCTTGGGAGGACGTTTTTGTGGAAAAATAGACAGATGGGAGTCTCTTGAGAGCAAGGTTGGCTCTTAATAGCAGAGGACAAACCAGTGTGTTAAGACCTCAGTCTTGTTGTATGTAACTATGAATCTTGTCATCCAATGGTTCAAGCCAGGGGATTGCATTGGGCCCTGGGGGTATGGTTAAGGAGGAATAGTATCGATTGAACAGTGTGTTTTTAGTGGTCAGTGGAATTGTTCTGCATGATCTCACAGTGATGGACACAGGACCTGGTAAACGTCATCAAAATTTATAAAAGTGTACAGTCTAAAATGTAAACCATAGAGTAAACTATTGGCCATGTTTAGTAGCTATATTTCAATATTTGTATATCAGTTATAACAAAGGTACCATCCAGATTTAAAAGGAATTAATATGGGGGGAGGAAAAGGGGAGGGTGTTGGGTATATGACAGCATCCTGTATTCTGTATGTGACTTTGCTGTGACCTAAAATTTCTTTGAAAACAAAATGAAAAATAGAGAGACACTGGGGAATGAGAGTTGGAAGGTGCCATGGTACAGACTGGACACCAGATATTGCAGTGATGAAAGGCAAAATATCAAAATAATTCTTTTATATTTTTCATTTTTTTAACATCCCAATCTTTTCATTATACTTCTAGTTTTTTAAATTTTTTATGCATTTTATCTCTTACATTTAAACTTATCATTATTATTTCATTTTCCTATTAATTGTATTCATCTATTGCAATGGTTTCTTCCTTGAAGGAGCTTTGGATAATATAAGGGTTACAATTGGGGCAAGGGAGGACCATTGTGTGGGGTGTCAGGGATGGGGGATGCATGGGAGGAAGTTCACCTGAGTATATATATAAGGTATATACAAATGTTCAAATATGCATGAGACATTGTCACAGTTGACGGAGACTCACAAAATAAAAAAGAGAGTACTGAACTCCCATCCTGGAAAGCTCAGCCACATTCTCTAGGGGAGAAGCCACAGTACCCAAGTGCAGGGACAGTGAAATGTGAAGGAGGATGATCCACTGATGGGTCCTTGATATTGATGACTAGGCTTATGAGTCTTTGCCCTTCAAGTAGAAACTTAGCCTATTGTTATGGGGTGCCTAAGTGTTGCATCGTGAAAGCCTCCTTGTTGCTCATATGTGGCCTCTCTCTAAGCCAAACTCAGCATATGAATGCATTACCATCCTCCAATTGTGGACATGATTCCCAGGGATGAGCCTCCCTGGCATTGAGGCATTAATACCAAGCACCAACTAGCAATACAACTGGAAAAATAACTTGAATAAAATGGGGAAAAGGTAAAGACAAATGAGTTTATATGGCTAAGAGACTTCAAAGTGAGTTGGGAGATCATCCCAGAGGTAACATTTATGCACATCTCAGCAGGACACCATAGAATCCCAAAGTAAATACCACCTCAAATAGTGAGGCTCCTGAGGGCTCTACAGACACCCAGGTCCTATGGTCAGGGTGGATAGGTATTGAGTTTGGTGCCTTCCAGTGGGCCTTACCTTGGAGTTTGTGCTCCTTAAAGTGACAGAGTTGGACTCAATTATGTCTTTGTTGCACATGGATTATTTTCCCTTCTATTTCAAAGTATACTTCGTGCTGGAGTTTGTATGTGTATGTCCAGAGATTCAAGTCTTTGGGCTGTCCATGTCCTGGCTAGGCGCAGAACCTCGATGGAGCTGCATCACTTACTCGACAGCTCTTGTACTCTCCCAGGACAACTGACTGGGCGATGAAGGTGGACAACCGCTGTCTCAAGAAATAGAGAGAGTCTGCAGCTTCAGGCAGCATAGTCCCATCCATCTTCTCCCTTGGTTATAAGTCCCCTTTCAATTGGAGGTGGAGGGGACATCATCATTGCAGAATCCTCAGGATTGTGGGAAGAGCTATGGAGTAGATTTGACTTACTGGTATTCTACTAGAGACATATTGTGACTCCAGCAATGGAAGAATTTACAACATTGATGTGAAGCCAGTGGCCACTGGAGGCTCTGGGGGTAGGGAGAGGGAAAAACAGTTGAAATATGGGGGCGTTTTCAGGACTTGGGAATGGTCCTGAGTGACATTGCAATGACAGATATAGGCCATTTTATATCATCACATAGGATGCAGAATGGTGTGGGAGAGAGTATAGACTACAATGTGAACTATGGTCCATGCTTAATGGCAAACCCCAGGATGTATTTATCAATTGCAATGAATGTGCCACACTACTGAATGATGTTTATGTGGGAGGGTATGGGAGGTGTGGGAGGGGGGAAAATGAGAATCTCTATATTTTCTGTGTATCATTTATGTAATCTAAGTAGCTTTAAAAAAAAATTAAAAAGAGCATATATCCTAAAGAAAACACAATATAGTGACAGGGTGTGAAGATTTAACAATAATCTCCTCCCACAAGACTACTAATAATCAGTCAAGATCAGTATAGATCAACTGTTTCCAGGACTCCAAAGACCAGAATAACACAGTGCACCATCCAGGGAAGAACAGGAAGATGAAACTGAGAATCTGTGGTGAACGTTCATGAGTAGATTCCTCCAAGTTACAGAGGCACTTGGCTATCTCCCAGTGACAATGCAGACCATCTAAGGAAACACAGTTGGAAGCAGAAGCTCTCTTTCCCAAAAGGAAAGAAGAGGAAGTGGCAATTTCGGCTAGGTGGATTCTAACCTTGAGCACAGTAAGGGTTTCAACTTACCCAAGCCACAAACAAGACAGCAGCATTTATGTTGTCTCCACTCCTGACAGGAATGGAAGCAGGAAGAGTGATTGAAACCCACCCCAGTCCCCTGGGGAGGTATGGATAAGATCCAGTATGCCCAGTTTGGAGAACTATTGATTAGGCCACCACAACCAGCAGGAGTGGAAATTGTGTATAGTGTGAATACTTTCTGCAGCAGAGTAGGCAGATTCACACTTGACCCAAATGCCCCAAGAAATGAGGGTAAGTGTGCACTGTTTTGTGGGCAATGTGAGAAATTTACCCATCTACCTGAATACTGCACTCTCATTCCCAAGGCGCCCAAGGAAGGAGAAGAATGAAAATCAGCCTGATCACTGCTTCTCAAGACAGTGCAGGCAGAGTCACCTCACACACCTCGGTGGCACAGCATAAGACATGGCAGTTGATCAGAGAACTCATATTTCAGGAGCTGGGTGCCATCCAACACTTTCATCCTGGATAACCTGGCAACATCAGCCACAACCATGCCACCACTAGGAAATATTCAGCTAAGAATTAAAGGCAAATTATAGCATTATGTCAGCAGGGAACAACTGGATATAGAGTGCTACCTGCTGGGTTCTTTAGATTGAGGGAGATATCAAAGAGAAGGAGGGCTTTAGGATCTCTTCTCCAGAGCACATAGCAATTGATTCACACTTCCTTTATAGGTCTCCTGAGTTTGAACTGACTTGGAAACAGAGTTGGGAAGGTTGTCTCCAGAGAGAAATTATACCAAAATTAACCTTCCAGAAAGTAACAGTGAAAGAAGACAAAAGAGTATTAAAAATTTGCAGAAGAGAATAAAAAAAGAACAGAGCATATTAATATTCACAGAGGAGTAACTGGGGAGACTTTAGAAAAAGCCAATCAATAAGAAAGCCATTGGCTAAATAAAGAAATTGAGCATAGAATAAACACATTAAAAAAATCAGTTGCCAAGACACCAGCAAAAAATTACAAGTTATATTAAGAAACAGGAAATATGACCCAGCAAAGAAACAAATTAGGCCCTCAGATCAAGCAAAGGATTTGAGACAACTAATCACATATATACAAACAAATCTGCTTCATAAATTCAATGTGTTGGCTAAAATGTTTAAAGATATTAAGAAGAAACTGGTTGAACACGAAGTAGTATTTGAAAGCGTGCAAAGAAAAGTAACAGATCTTATGAAAGAAAATGGAAGAGGTTAAAAATACATGGGAGGCATATAATAGTAAATTTGAATGAGCTGAGGACAGAATACATGCCTTGGAGGAAACAGCATCTGAATTTGAAAAGACAGGATAATAGAAAGAGGAAAAAAATGGATAAAATGGAACAGGGTCTCAGGGAATTGAATAACAACTCATAATGTGAAAACATACACATTATAGGTGTCCCAGAAGATGAGAATGGAAAATGGGTAGAAAAAATATTTGAGGAAATAATGACTGCAAATTTCCCATCTCCTATGAAAGACATAAATATCAATATCCAAGAAGTGAAATGCAACCCAAACAGAATAAATCTAAATAGACCTACTTTGATACACCTACTATTCCAAATTTCAAATGCCACAGATAAATAGGGGAATTCTGAAGGCAGTAAGAGAAAAACAATTCTTTACATACAAAGGACAATAAATGAGACTAACTACTGATTTCTCATCCCAAACTATGGAAGTGAGAAGGCAATGGTATGATATATGGAAGAGAAAAATTGTCAGCCCAGAATTTTTATCTGGCCAAACTGTCCT
>JAQZBX010087030.1:0-12920 GCA_029593785.1 Cabassous unicinctus
TCTTTCTCGTTTTCTCCAAGAGGCTCCCACCTCCCATGTGGTAGGCAGGAGCCCAGTAGCCTGAGCCACTTCTGCTTCCCATATTCTACTTTTAATTATTCACTTAGTATACTATATTGACAATATCTCTCTGAAACACATAGAATGTAAGTAATATACATTTGTTCCAATTTTTAAAAAGTGAAAATAAGGTAATATTTAATGTTTGCTACATTTATTTGTGCAGTGTTATAGCCTGCTGGCAAGAGAGATACAAACATAAAAATAAGCAACATGATTTGAGGGCGAAAATCTTTTATATTGTGTTAAATTATGAGATAAATTAAGATGAAAGTCTTCTTCAGAAAATGGTGGGCAAAGGATGCTTTTGAGTCTTAAAAAAAAAAAAAACCAGGAAATTAAACACTAATTTCAAAAGAATATAAAAGTTCTGAAAAATAATTATCTATAGCAAAATAGTTTTAAGGTTAATTTTCACCCCAAAGTTGGGAAAGCTTTGTGCATTAAGTATGAAATGTATTTCAATTGAAGTACTGAATCTTCAACTAGCCTTAATACATAAATTTCTACTTTACCTTATTACCTCTCAATTTATCTGATAGCCGAGTCCTCATTCTATCAGATTGTGCTATCTGAGAAGATAAACTTCTCAGATTATATATTTTAACAGGTTTAGAAGGCTGTTTGGGGGTACTGAGGCGATTTTTATTACCATTCATCTTCCTTCCTGCAATGCTAGAAGGATCCTGCACAGGTGGCTTTGGAGCAGAACTTGCTATCTTTCTTAACTGCTCATCAGTACCAGCTGGTGAAATTGAGGCGTTTAAAGGCATTTTGGCAAGTCTCTTCATCTTCTTTAGACTACTGACATCAGTTTTTTTCTTCTTAAGATGTATTCCAATAAAAGCACTCCTGGATTGATATCTATGACGCAAAAAAACAGAGTATTTTGGAATATACTTTCTAATTATATCACTTGGTTTGGTCCTGATCCAAATTGACTGTTTTTTTGAAGCTATTCTGTACTTCTGCTGGAGAATAATAGGTCTATAAACCTTTTGAGGAAAATGAGGCTTATTACTAATTGTCATCTTTCTTCTCTGCATTTTCTTTTTACTTTTACTTTCTAAAGACTCATTTCCAACTGATTTTGGAGAGATTTTGGAAACATCATGACTTAAAAGAGTTAAGTGGAAACTACTTTCCTTTGGAATCTCACTAGAATTCAAAACCTCTGACTTTTCTAGAAAAACAGAAGATCCACTGGCCCCCTGACATGACCTTAACCCATATCTTACCGGCACTGTCATAAGACTTGCTGAAGCAGAGTTTTGTATGTGAGCATCATCTTGTGCACTGGAGTTTAGGTTGCTCCTATTGAAATGAATTTTGACCCAGTTATGCCTGTCAGACTCTGGTACTACTGCGTTTTGAGGAGGATTAATTACAACTTGATTATTCAATGGATCATAATACTTAAAAGTATTTCTCTTATATTTGCATTGTATATTACCATCCCACTTATCTGTGTCACTATTTCTATGGTGTCTCACTTTAGAGAAGCTGAGGGATTCACTGTCCTTATCTTCCAGATTGGCATACCTCCCTTTCAAAATTTGTGGTTGCTCAGCCACTGACTGAAGAGGGACATTTGAAACATAAATTATTTCAGAACCATTGGGCTCAAAGTCCTTATCATTTAGACAAATATGTTTCTCTCTCAGAAAACTTATTTCTTTAATAGCCTCGTGAATTTCATCAGCCACAGACTGAAGAGGTTCATCAGAATCAAAATTTAATTTCAAACTACTTTCATCAATCTTATCTTCCAAGTTAACATGTTCCTTCTGAAGGTTGATCTCCTTAACTACTCCTTCAGTTTGACAAGACACTGAGTGAAGGACATCAGAATTATACATAATTTCACAACCTCTAGAATCATCCCTCTTATCTTCCAAGTCAACTTCTTCATACTTCTTAAGGCTTATTTTTTTAACAGTTTCTTTAAGTTGGTCAGCAAATGACTGAAAAGGGTCATCATCAGAATCAAAACTTATTTCAGAACCACAAGATTGAGTGTGCTTGTCTTCTAGCTCAATATGCTCTTGCTCCAAAATAGTTATTTGAGGTTGATCAACTATTGATTGAACCAAGAAATCAGAATCCAAACTCGTTTCAGAACCAGTATATTGGCTGTTTTTATCTTCCAGGTAAACACAAGCTTCCTTTTCTAGGTGTATCTGTTTAACAACTACTTCAGGTTGATCAACTGCAGAGTGAAGAGAAAAATCAGAACCAGGTATTAATTTAGAAACATTTGATTCATCAGTCTTATTTTCTAAGCCAATATCCTCTTCCTTCCACAGGTTTATTTTTGTAACTGCTTCCTGAAGTTGTTCAGCCAATGACTGAAGAGGATCATCAGAATGAAAACTTATTTTAGAACCACAAGATTGACTTATCTTATCATCCAGATCAACATGCTTTTCCTTCAAAAGAGCTAGCTGAGATTGGTCAGTGACTGAATGAAGAGGGAGAGCAATATCCAAACTTATTTCAAAACCGTTAACTTCAGGACCCTCATCTTCTGGGTAAAAACCATCCTCCCTCAAAAGAGCTACTTGAGGTTTTTTAGTCATTGACTGAAAGGGGACATCAGAATCTAAAATTATTTTAGGACCACTCCATTCATCACTCTTATTTTCTAGAACGTGCTCTTCTTTCTGAATGTTTATTTCTTTATCAGTTATATGAGGTTCAGTCACTGAATAATGAGGGACATCAGAATCCAAAATTATTTTAGGACTACTACATTCATTATTCTTATTTTCTAGAACAACATACTCTTCTTTCTGAATGTTTGTTTTTTTATCAGTTATTTGAGGTTCGGTCACTGAATAATGAGGGACATAAGAATCCAAAATTATTTCAGAACCACTAAGTTCAGCACTTTTATATTTCAAGTCAGCATGCTTTTCTTTTTGAAGATGTATTTCTTTACCAACTACTTCAAATTGATGAGTCACTGACAGAAGGGGGATATCAGAATACAAAGTTGCTTCAGAAATACCAAATTTATTACCCTTATTTTCTAAGTATATCTGTTCTTTCTGAAGGTTTATTTTTTTAACAGTGATATCATGATGATCAGTAACTAAGTGAAGAGGGATATCAGATTTCAAACTGATTTCAGAAACACTAGGCCCTTTGCCCTTATTGTCTACGTGTATATGGTCGTCTTTATGAAGTTTTATTTCTTTAATAGATTTGTCTGAATGCTCAGTCACTAAGTGAAGAGGGATATCTGATTTCAAGTTGATTTCAGAAACATTCGGTCCATTACCCTTATTTTCTGAGTGTACTTGTTCTTTCTGAAGCTTTATTTCTTTAATGGGAACTTTGGAATGGCCAGTCATTGAATGAAAAGTACTATCGTAATCCATAATGAAATCAGAGCTACTAGGTTCACTTCCCCTATTTTCTAAGTGTTCTTTTTCTTCTTTTTGAAGAGTTTGCTTTTTAACAACTACTTCAGGAGGATTAGTCACTGAATGAAGAGGGACATCAGAATTCAAACTTATTTCAGAACCACTGGATTTGTTTTCTAAGTGTACATGCTCTTCATTCTGAATGGTTATTTCTTTAACAGCTAATTCAGATTGATCAGTTCCTGAATGAAAAGGTGTATCAGAATCAAAAGTTATTTCAGAAATACAAGATTCATTACTCTTATTTTCCAGATCAATATGTTCATCCTCATAAACAGTCACTTGAGGTTGGTCAGCTACTGACTGAAGAGGAATATCAGAATCAAAAGTTATGTCAGAACTATCAGATTCACAGCTCTTATTTTCCAAGTTAATGTGCTCTTCTTTTATCTCATTAAAGGCCAACTGAGACTGCTCTGTAACTGACAAAAGAGGGGGATCAGAATCAAAAGTCAACTCAGAACTGGAGCATGCATAGCTCTTAACTTCCATGTCAACATTGAACTCTTTAAGATTTGTTTCACCCCGAGCCCCTTGAGGTTGGTCATTAGCTGAATGATGAAGAGTAGCATGAGAATCAAAACTTAGATCAGAAATGCTAGATTCATCACTCTTATTCTCCAGGTCAATATTCACCTCCTGAAGGTTTATGTCTTTAACTGCTACTTGAGACTGGTCTGCCACTACGTGAGCAACAGTATGAAAATGCATTTCAAGACCACGAGATTCACAGCTCTTATTCACAAGGTCAGCATTCTCTTTCAGAAGATTTATTTCTTCAACAGTCCTCTGAGTGTCATCAGTCACTGTCTGAAGACATGCATCACAATCAAGAAGTACTTTAGCACCACTGGGTTTACACTTCTTATCTTTCAGGTCAACATGCCTATCTTTTAGGTTTCTTTCCTTGGCGGCCAGTTGAGGATGGTCAACTACTGACTGAAGAGAAATACAATCAAAACTTGTTTCAGAACAACTTGACCCATAGTTCTTATCAACCAAGCCAATGTAAGACTTCTTCCAAACTTTTGTATCTTTGACAGCCATTGGGAGTAGGTCAACCATGGTCTGAAATGGGAAAGCAGAATCAGCACTTATTTTAGAACTGCTAGATTCATAACTCTTATCAATCAAGCCTGTATGTACCTCCTTGGAAAGGTTTACTTCTTTTATAGGATGTTGAGGGTGATCAATAGTTGACTGAAGCGGGGTATCACAATCAAAATTAACTTCAGAACTACTATATTCATAGCTTTGGTCATGTATTGCCTTCTGGAGGCTTATTTCTTTAGCAGTCATTTGAGATTGGCTGGTAACCAACTGAAGAGAGCTATCACAATCAGAACTTATTTCAGAAACACAAGATTTATTATTTTTACATTGCAGATCATCATATACTTCCTTTGAAAAGTTTATTTCTTTGGCAGTCATTTTAGATTGATCAGTTAGTGAATGAAAAGAGGAACTGCAATCAAAACTCATTTCAGAACCTCTAGATTCATAGTTCTTATCTTTTTGGTCAACTTGTTCTTCCTTCCAAAGGTTTAATTCTTGTACAGTCTCTTGGGATTGACCAGACAATGACTGAAGAGAGCCACAACCAAACTTCATTTCAGAACTCACTGAGCTCTTCTGTTCCAAAAAAGTTGACCTGTTAAAAATCAAATGTTTTTTTTCTTTGGTACAATCTATAGTAGAAACGAATTCCTCGTGGTACTTTGGAATGTCATCTTCAAAGATTACTTTATTAGAAGGCATGCCAGTTTTACTCAGGATTACTGCTGAGTTTACTGGTAACTTTGAAAGAGATTCAAATCTGAAGGAGCCCTCAGTACCCATAGTTTCATGGAATTTAAAGCCAGTTGACAAAGTTTTATCCTGAGATTTTATACCTTTCTGTAAAACCAATTTACCAGAATTTATACCTAAAGATTTCCTATTTGATTCTTTAGGTTTCTGATGTGAAATTGAAAAAGATTCCAGATGGGGTGATGACACAAGATTGTTAATGCCTTTGCCTACCTGGTCAAGGTATCTGTTGACTTTTTTTGGACCACATTTGCCAACTGAATCCAAATGGGCTGCTAGTGGTAACCTAGTAATATTATACATAACTGGTCTGTCATAACAGCTTTCAGATAAACAACTAGTAGGAGCACTGGAAATCACTGAGCAAGATACTAAGTTTTGTCCATTATTTGAAGTTTGACCAACATCTATTAGATTAAATTCTTTCATACTGCTCCCAATTTTATGAACAAACTCCAAGGGCTGCTGCTGTCCCTTTTCTAGTTTTTGAATAACTGATGGTCTAATTGAAACATTCTGTATATATTCCTGAGATTTTCTAGGTCTGGAACATAACTCTTCAACAGGTTCCGAACTCTTGGTGGGTTTCTCTCCCATGAATCCAGCAGTGTCCTCAGCCATTTCTTCAGAAATAAAATCATCAAAATGAGCCACTTCAGAGGGTAACACAGTATTCATACGAAGTCTCTCATTGTGTGCGGATCTAAAAAGCAAGGGGGAAATCCATAAAAATATTCTAATATCTAAAAAATTCTAATATATATTTTAAATATTAAAATAAATGTTATTTCTTTTTATTCTAGGTCATCCTTAGAGGACAAAAAAATCAAGGCAATAACACCAGGATGTAGACTGTATATATTTCAGGTAAGCAGTAAAAGAAGAGAATGGTGGTAGCTCCAGCAATTGCTACTACTTAATAAGTACAAATGGTTCCTAAACATTAGAAAATGCAAATAAAACTACATATTTTTCAGTTATCAAGTGGTAAATATCAGAAAGTTTGCCAAAAGTTACCTTCTCTATGCCTCAGTTTTCCACCTCGGAAAAAGGGGAATAATAATAGTAGTTTCTCTGATGAGATTTTCTTGAGGAGTAAATTTGCTATAAGTAAAGGGCCTCATTAAAAAAAAGGCATAGTACATAGTAAGAACTCATAAATGTTAGCTATTATTATTACAATAACATTGTTTTTGCAAGGGTGTAAGGATACAGGGACTTAAATACATTGCTGGTAGGAGTATAGATTAGTTTAACCTCTACGAAGAACAACTTGGCAATATCTATTAAAATTTAAAATATATAAACCCTCTCTTATGGATTTAATTGTGCTCCCCAAAAAGATATGTTGAAGTCTTAACCCCCAGCATCTGTGAATGTGAACTTATTTGGAAATAGGGTCTTTGCAGATGTAATTAGTTAATACAAGGTCATATTGGATTCCATGGGCACTAAATCCATTATGACTGAAGTCCTTATCATAAAAGGGAAATTTGGACAGTGACACACACACAGAGGGAAAATGGCCATAAAACTGAGTTAGAGATCAAAGTTATGCTACTGCAAGCCAAGGAATGCCTGGGGCTACCAGAAGCTGAAAGAGCCAATAAAGGATTCTCCTTTAGAGGCTTTGGAGGGAGCATAACCCTGCCAACACCTTGATTTTGGACTTCTAGCCTCCAGAACTGAGAGAGAATAAATTTCCGTGGCTGTGATGGTTAGGCTAATGTGTCAACTCGGCCAGGTAATTGTGCCCAGTTGTTTGGTCAAGTAAGCACTGGGCTAATTGTAATACAAGGACATTTATGGACTTTAGTCACCAGTGAGTTTACTGCATAGATAGCTGATTGGATCTACATCAATCAGGGAGATTGCCATCAGCAATGAATGATGCTTTATCCAATCATTTTCATGCTTTAAAAGGGGAAGTGATTTCAGCATTCAGAGAGAATTTCCCAGCTCGTCTTTGGACAGCCAACGTCTCCCGGAAACTCATCAAGGACCTTCACTGGACTTTCATCGGAGTCCCTGGTTTGCAGCCTGCCTGCAGAACCTGGACTTGTGCATCCCCACGGTCACATGAGAGACTCTTATAAAATCTCATATTATTATTGACAGATATCTTCTGTTTATTCTGTTTCCCTAGAGAACCCTGACTGATACAGCTTGGTACCAGGAGTGGTTCTTGAGGAATAGAGTCTTAAAAATGGCATGTCTGAGGCAGTTCTGGGATTTTTGCAATTGGCTCTCTACTCTAATTGGACTCGAGGATACTAACGACTCCCTTTCCAATAATGAAGAGGCCGCTAACAGTCCATGGAGTGAGTTGGCAATAGAGATACGCAAAATATCATCACTGGATTCCCTTACTTCCACGTTTATAAGAAGCAAGGATCTGGGTGAGAGTGTTTTCAACACCTTAACAGAGTTTTGTGGAGTCAAAAGGTATAATGATGTTGGCTGGCTCCTCCCAGATACTCTGGAAATAGTTACAAAAGAAAGAGATGAGCTAAAGTCTTCAAATGTGAAACTTAAATGCAGCATGAATGATATGAAAGTTTCTATGTGTGCTCTGAAAGAAAATCTTGTCTCCTGTAGCCACAGACTTGAGATATCTGAGAACCAAACTCAGACTCTCATTGTACGAGTAGCAGAGTTACAAAGGAAACTAAAATCTCAACCCCACAGGGTTTCTGCAGTTAAAGTGAAGGCATTGATTGGAAAGGAATAGAACCCAGAGGATTGGGATGGAGACACAAGGGATGATAATATTGGTGGGGACATTGGAACCCTAAATTCTGCTAAGATTTTACCAGATAAACCTGCAATGGCCTGCCCTGTAGAGACCACACTTCGTCAACCTTGTATCACCCAGCCTCCAGCCTGCCCCAGGGAGTCTGGACCTCCTCCCAGCCCTGAGGCAGGTACCAGCCAAACTCCAGCATGCACTGCCCAGTCTCCAGTCTGCCCTGAGGAATGTGCCTTCCAACCCCTGCCTGAAGAGATTAATCCTGTCTCACCAGAAGAAAGTGCAAAGGAATGCCCTGAGATCAGTAGCTTGCAAGACATTTCTAATCCTTCTCCTTACCTACCCCCACCACCCCTCTTGTCTTCGAGACCTATGACTAGACTAAAATCACAACAAGCCCCCAAAGGTGAAATACAAAGTGTGACCCATGAGGAAATATGCTATACTCTGAAAGAACTGCCTGAGTTTTCCAACTTATATAGACAGAAATCAGGGGAGTATGTGCGGGAACAGGCACATGCCCATGGAATTCCCTGTTACCATATTCCCCATCACTCTGAAGCAGCTGGATTGATAGAACGGTGGAATGGCCTTTTGAAGACTCAAGTACGGCGCCAACTATGTGGCAATACCTTGCAGGGCTGGGCAATGTTCTCCAGGAGGCTGTGCATGCTCTAAATCAGTGTCCACTCTATGGTGCCGTTTCTCCCATAACCAGGATTCATGGGTCCAAGAATCAAGGAGTGGAAATGGGAGTGGCACCACTCACTATTACCCCTAGTGACCCACTAGGAAAATTTTTGCTTCCTGTTCCTGCAACCTTAAGCTCTGCTGGTCTATAGGTTTTAGTCCCAAAAGGAGGAGTGCTGCCACCAGGGAACTCAACAATGATTCCACTGAACTGGAAGTTAAGGCTGCCATCTGGCCACTTTGAGCTTCTCTTACCTCTGAATCAACAGGCAAAGAAGGGAATTACTGTACTGGCTGGGGTGATTGGTCCTATCAAGGGGAAATAGGACTGCATCTACATTAATGAGGGTAAAGAAGAGTTTGCCTGGAATACAGGAGATCCTCTAGGGCATCTCCTAGAACTGCCATGCCCTGTGATTAAAGTCAATGGAAAATTGTAACAAACCAATCCAAGCAGGACTAACAATGGCCCAGAATCTTCAGGAATGAAAGTTTTGGTCACCCCACTAGGCAAAGAACCATGGCCAGCTGAAGTGCTTGCCGAGGGTAACGGGAACATGGAATGGGTAGTGGAAGAAGGTAGTGATAAATATGTACTTCGTCCATGTGACTAGCTACAGAAAAGAGGACTGTAATTGTTATGAATCTTTCTTCCTTGTTTCGTTATGAGTATGATTGTATATGTACACAAAACGAATTTGTTTTCTTCCCCAACCTTTTCCCTTATCATATGACAAGTTGTTTTAATTTCATGCCATAATATTTAAGGATGTCAGGTTTAAGAGTGAATATTACCCAATGACTTGCACCCTATTCTATAGGGAATTAATGTGCTTCCGGTTGTACGCAGGAGAGTTGAACATTGTTATGTGGAAATATATATATATATATGCATGTCTGTTATTGTTTTTGCTTAGAGACTAAGTATTGTCTAAGGTAATGTGTATGGTTGCCGAGTTGACAAGGGGTGGACTGTGATGGTTAGGCTAGTGTGTCAACTCGGCTGGGTAACTCTGCCCAGTTGTTTGGGCAAGTAAACACTGGGCTAATTGTAATACAAGGACATTTATGGACTTTAGTCACCAGTGAGTTTACTGCATAGATAGCTGATTACATCTACATCAATCAGGGAGATTGCTGTCAGCAATGAGTGACGCTTTATCCAATCAGCTGAATGCTTTAAAAGGGGAAGTGATTTCAGCATTCAGAGAGAGAATTTCTCAGCTCGTCTTTGGACAGCCAGCATCTCCCAGAAACTCATCAAAGACCTTCGTTGGACTTTCATCGGAGCCCCTGGTTTGCAGCCTGCCTGCAGAACCTGGACTTGTGCATCCCCACGGTCATGTGATAGACTCTTATAAAATCTCATATTATCAACAGATATTTCCTATTTATTCTGTTTCTCTAGAGAACCCTGACTAATACAGTGGCTTTAAGCCCTAGGAAATGAATACACCTTCCTGACCTTGAAATTATATTTTTGGTTTCCACATGTGTTCGATAAAGAATGTACAAGAATATTCACTGCTACTTTTTTTTTGGTAAGAGTAAATGACTGAAATTGACCATTTATGTAACATAGAGGGAGAAAGACCATACCCTCAGAATATCTATAGAAGGACACATTAAAAACTGATCACACTGGGTGACTACATAAAGGTGAACAGGGTGGCTGGGGGCAAGGATATGAGGAAGATTTGTTTTTTGAATGTGCCTTTTGAATTATGTCTATGTGTATGCATTTCCCATTCAAACTTTTAATTTAAATTATTTTCTAAAATATCCAAAACTTTGATATCTAAAACCAGCCTATGGATCTCCTCTACTAGCAGCAAGACAACATGCTTGACCCAAAGCACTTCAGCAATTGCTCTTTCAAATAAATATAACCAGCTGACATGATGATAATGACATGTTCTGAATTCTTAATTAAAGGAAGGCAAAAATTCAGTTATATAACAACTATCTACTAAGAACTTACTACTATGCTAGGTACTGAGGTCTTTATAGTCCTATGCCAGATGCTAAGGCAAATTCAAAGAATGATACCATTAACATCTTACATTAGTATAGTATATTTGCTACAATTAATGAACCAATCTTGAAACATTATTATTAACTAAAGGCTATGGTTTATTCAGATTTCTTAGCTTTTACCCAGTCTTTTTCTGTTCCTGGATTCTGTCCAGGATACCACATTCGATCTTACAAAAAAGGGAATGTGAGTATACAGAAACTTTCAGTATTATCTTCTCAACTTTTCTGTAAATCAAACTTGTTGTAAAAAGTAAAGTCTATTAAAAATAATAAACAAACAAAAAAATCAACATATTAAAACTACTTTTATTAAATATTTTTCAATTTGAGAGATACATTTACCTAAGAGAACATGCATATATGTGTCAGTCACATGCAGCTGTTTATTAAACATGTCATTAATATCACTGCTACTTTCCATCTAAATTTATTATCTTAATAAAAATTAACTTGAAATTTGAAAAAGAAAAAGGCTAGCCATCATATTAATATATAATGTCATGGGGAGTGGATGTAGCTCAAGTGTTTGAGTGCCTGCTTCCCATGTATGAGGTCCCAGGTTCGATCCCCAGTACCTCCTAGAAACAATCAAACAAACAAACGAATAAACCAACTCTCATTGGGGAGCAGATGAAGCTCAGTGGCTGAGCCCCGGCTTCCCATGTATAAGGTCCTGGGTCCAATTCCCAATACCTCCTAAATATATATGATAGAGCAAAAATTCCCTATTATTTCAGATTTTGAAAATCTAATCAATAAAATTTTGATGCAGTACTTTTCCCTAGTTTTTCTGAGACTAAATTATCTCTATTTGTCTTAAAGACTATCACATCCTCAAATAAAACTAATTTGTAACATTTGACTAAGAAAAGAAAGGAAGGAAGAAAAGAAAGCAAATGAAAGCAAAATCATGAAATCAAACAAGGTCATAAAACCCCAAAAAATGTTAGGAATCACTGTATAGATGCTTTGATTTGCATCTATATTTGTAAGTGTATGTGTCTATGATTAACAACTAAATCACAATCTATATTTCTACTCATTTTTAATTAACGTCACAACAACAAAACAAACTCTCCAAAAATCTAGCCATTAAAAAGGAAATTTTGAAAAACCTATCCATAAGTAAATAAAACAGCTATATTTCAAAATCTATGAGATATGGTCAAAATGGATGCTTCATATATTTAAATACATACATTACAAGAATTAATAAATAGAAACTATCTAAAGGAGCACCCATTTCAAGAAGATAGGAAAAAATTACAACCAAACCCCTCCCTAAAACTAGAAGAAATAAATTTATATAGGAAAAAGGAAAACTAATGAATAAAAAACAAAAAGCAAAAGCTGATCTTGGAAAAGACCAAAATAAAAGAAAAATCTACAAAATCTAGAAAAGGGGGGAATAAGAAGGAAGAAATAAAAACAAAACATAAGCCCCATAATTTAGAAAGCATATAAATATAATTAAATAATGTGGTGTTTGCAAAGGATTTAAAAAAAAAACCCTCAAAGGAACAGAATGGTATTCCAAACTCATACATATACACACATACATACATAGACACACATACACAAATACAGAAATTTAGTTTATGCTATAGGTTAAGTTTTTTATCAGTGGGGATAATTAGATATCCATTTATGAAAAATTAAGTGGAAATCTTGCCTCACATCATTATAAAAACAAATTCCAGGAAGATTAAAAATATTTAAAAGAAGTAAAAAGGACATGAAGAAAATATATGAAAGAATCCATAAGGGAAAATTCCCCATACATCTAATTGTGACTAAATGTTTAATTTCTATATGGTAAAAGATGCCATGTGCTCGCTTCGGCAGCACATATACTAAAATTGGAACGATACAGAGATTAGCATGGCCCCTGCGCAAGGATGACACACAAATTCGTGAAGCGTTCCATATTTTTCAGATGTAGGCCATCTTACATCAGCATATACCATGCAGAACTGTGTGGGAGAGAGGGTGGTCTATGATGTGAAATGCGGTCTATGCTTGGTGGCAAAGCCCCAGGATGTGTATATCCATTATGGGTGATGTTCCACACTGATGAAGGATGTTGGTGTGGGATGTTGTGGGAGGTGTGGGAGGTGGGGAACATGGGAATCCTTGTAATTTCTGAG
>JAQZBX010087031.1:0-12918 GCA_029593785.1 Cabassous unicinctus
TTTTTTTAAGTTTTCATGTATTTTTTATGTCTTACATTTAAACTTATCATTATTATTTCTTTTTTCTATTAATTGTATTAGGCTATTGTATTACCTTCATCTTTAAAGAAGCTTTGGATCACAGAAGGGTTACAACTGGGGCAGGAGAGATCATTAGTGGGGGTTGCCAGGGATGGGGGTTGCATGAAAGGAAGTTCACCTGAACATATATAAAAGGTATATAAAATTGTTCAAACACTCAAGGGGCATGGTCACAGTGGGTGAAAAATCACTCAATAAATGAGAGAATACTGAATTCCCAACTTGGAGAGCTCTGCCACATTCTCCAAGGGAGCAGCAACAGTCCCCCAAGTGCAGGGGCAGTGTCTGGCAAAGGAGGATGATCCACTGATGGGCTCTTGTTATTGATGACTAGCCTTATGAGTTTTGATCTTGAAATTGAAACTTAGCTTATTGTTATGGGGTGCCTAAGGGTTGCCATCAGAGAGCATCCTTGTTGCTCAAATGTGGCCTCTCTCTAAGCCAACTCAGCATATGAATGCATTACCTTCCTTCCAGCATGGGACATGACTCTCCAGGATAAGCCTCCCTGGCAATGAGGGCTTACATCCAAGTGCCAACTGGCAATATGACTGGAAAAAGACCTCGAATAAAAGGGGGAAAGGTAAAGACAAATGAGTGTATATGGCTAAGAGACCTCTAAGTGAGTCTGGAGGTCATCCCAGAAGTAACACTAATGCACAACTCAGTAGGACCTCATCGGCTTCCAATGTAGATATCACCCCAATAGAGGGGCTCCTGAGGGCTCTGGAGAAACCCAGATCCTATATGGGGGTGGATAGTTCCTGAGTTTCGTATCTTATCAGTGGGCCCTTCTTTGGAGTCTGTGCTCTTGAGAGTGACAGAGTTGGACACAGATTTGTCTTTCCTGCACATGGTCCATCTGTCTGTTCTATTCAAACCTATATGTAGTGCTGGAGTTTGTAGGTATACTTCCAGAGACTGGAGTCTTTTGGCTGTCCATGTGCTAGCTGGGTCCAGAATCTCAGAGGAGCTGAAACTCTTACTCTACAGCTCACTGGACTCACCCAGTTCACCTGGTGGGGAGATGATGGACAACGGCCATCCCAAGGAATGGAGAGAGTCTGCAGTTGCAGGCAGGATAATCCCATCAATTTTATCCATGGGATATAAGCCCCCTCTCACTTGGAGATGGAGTGGACATCACCTTTCCAGACTCTTCAGGATTGGGAAAAGAGATATGGACTAGAGTGGACTTAATGGTATTCTGTTACAGACATATTGAGATTCAAGCAATGGAAGAAATGACAACATTAATGTGGAGCTAGTGGCCACTGGATGCTTTGGGGGCAGGGAGAGGGAAAAGCAGTTGTAATACAGGGGCTTTTTCACAACTTGGGAATTATCCTGAGTGATATTGCAATGATAGATATAGGCCATTTTATATCATCATATAACATGCAGAACTGTGTGGGAGATAGTGTAGTCTACAATGTGAACTATGGTCCATGCTTAATTGCAAAGCCCCAGGATGTGTACATCCATTGCAGGTGATGTGCCAAACTAATGAAGGATGTTTATGTGGGAGGTTGTGGAAGGTGTGGGATGTGGGGCATATGGGAATCCTTATATTTTTTGTGTAACATTTATATAATCTAAGTATCTTTTAAAAAATAAAAAATATCATTATTAAAAAATAAAAATAAATGCAATATGCCAGGAATGGGTTGGCTTTTACAATGGAGATTTATTAGGTTGTAAGATGAAAATTTGGGGGCTGATAAAAATGTCCAAATCAAGGCATCATCAGGCAATGCTTTCTACCAAAAAGACAAGCTACTGGTGATCATTTCTTTTCTGTGTTTTCTTGCTTTCATCTTCTGGCTTCTTCTGGCTTCCTCCCTGCTCCTGTGGTTTTCTCTCTGTGCTTCTATGCAATTATTTCTTTGTCTTTCTACATTTTCATCCTGACTATAAAGGATTCCAGTAAGAGGATTAAGATTCAGACTGGGTCACACCCAACTGAAGTAATCAAATCAAAGGAAAGCACCTACAGTAGGTTTACACCCCTGGGAATGGATTATCTCTAAGGACATGATTTCTGGGGTCCACACAGCTTCAAATCATCACACATTGTTTTCAGCAGTAGACTGTAGTCTTCTTGAAATTAGGGACAACATGTATGGTATTCTTCACTGGTCATCAGGATTGTATTCCTACCAAAGCACTAGTCCAGAAAGAATTGTGAACACTTATCATAGATTCAAAATCTATAAATAAAACATTCACTAATTAAATCCAGCCAAAAATTTCTTTTAAAAATCATGATCAAATGGTGCTTAGCCCAGGTTTACAAGCATGATTCAGTAAATATAAGAGTTCAATTCATCTCAATAGTGGTTTAAAATAAAAATATCAAAACTTTTCAAATGAATGCAGAAAAATACTGATCTTGTTGATATTGTTGATTTGTTAGTGTTGAACAACTATTTTTAATTTTTTTCTCAGAAAATCAAAGATGAAAGGGAAGTTCTATTATCTTATGAGTTACCCATGAAAATCTACTTATGATATCATATTTAGTGTGAAGATCTTGAACACAATCCCTTTAAGATTAAAATCAAGAAGGATGCATGTCGTTACTGCTACTTCTGAGTAAAAATTTAATGGTCACATAAGAATTATGATAGGAAAATAATAAAATTGTTGCTGGACAATTTATATTCATGAAATAATTGAATAAGTCAATCTACTGAATTTAATATACCATTACTAACTAGTCAACTTATTGTACTGTAATCATTATTAATTTATTTCTCTTAGGTTTTCTAATTTAATGAGGTTAACATTGCCATACAATATGTGTCCCTCTTTTAATTCATTCACTTACTCAACAAGTATTTATAAAACCTTTAGTAAGCAATTGACACTCTTCTCTAAGTTAGGGAGAATAATGGTAAACTGATATTTGACTTACTAAAATGGAACATTGGCCTCAGTGGCTGATTTGATGTGAAAAAAACTAGAGTCCAAGATGCCTTATACATTTCTGATGAAGAAATAAAGTGGGTGGTGGAAATTCCCATATTTATAATCTCATTATTTTTTCTTGTTTTCTTGACAATTTTAGAGTGACACTTGTAGGAATTTCCATAGTGTGGAAGGAATACTGAATGTGAAAAGGATGAACACACCTCCTCTAACATGGGCACAAACTTCTGATCTCTGATTGATCCCAAAGGGGCCATGCCAACACAGAGGGGATGTAATTCTTAATGACTACTGCAAATTCTCTATGGTGGTATGGAAGCCTATGCTCCATCAGTAAGAGGATGGTCATTGTCCTTTCTACACAGCCAAAGAGGAAAGCCTTTAGGAAAGAATTGAAAAGTCATCTCTCATTTTAAAATTAGTTTGGTTTTCAGAAAAAGAATCCATTGAATTTAAAGGACAAATCCTGCCCACCTCATTGATTCATGTAAATCCACTTGACAAAGTTCATTTGTGGGAACAGATTAAATTTTTTAAAAGGTTTAGATTTGGCATCATGTTACAAAAGAAAGAGTAAAGAATTATTAATTCACAGAAGTGAATCTGTTAGTTTGCTTGATATGCTAAAGATCTTTTATTCAAAGGGAAGATTATATTAAGAGAGCTGATGTTGTCTAGCTCAGAATGCAAAAGCCAAAGTCAACAGGTTTAAGTGGAAAAGAAGCAGACTTCCAGGTTAATTTAAGAAAGAATAATATAATGAGCATGCCCACTCAAATATGGAACATTTATCTTGCAAAAACCAAATGCCTTTGTTGTAGAAATGTTCAAATTTGAATGACAACTACTCAATAGCTATTTTGTGGAGATTCATATACTGGACAAATTAGACCAGATTGCCTCTAAAGCACCCATTTCAACATCTATAATTCTAGATCATATAAAATTTAGATCAATCTTCCCCCAAAACTGTATGTGGACTTTTAAATAGTTTACCTCTGAAGATTACAAAACACTCTTTTATCTAACTTCACCTTCACAAAAGCCTCACAACTATGAGGGCAGGTATCTTTATTGTCCTTTTTGCCAGTAATAATGAAAAAGAGAGAAATTAACTGACTTGCCCCAGTTCATGGAGTTGGCCAGGGGCAGTCAAAATAGGTATTGTTAGCTAATCTACTCACTTATATTACCCTTGCAGATTTTTAAAAATGTTAACACAACACATATGTATGTGTGAGTGTATATTCTAACACATGAGTTATGCTACTTACAAATAAAAGAGATGTTACCATATTTTCAGAATTAAAATCATCTCATGGCTTCCATTAAGCCCTTCTCCATTTGCCAGTATCTATCATCTCTTCACACTTTCTTTTTCATGACTCTTTCCCCTTCATATTCCCTAATGTGTAAATGAAAGAATTTAGTGTTGGAATGATGATTCCATAAAATAAGGCCATGAATTTGTCCCAGTCCTGGGAGGCAGTGGAAGCAGGCTGCAGGCACATGGCAGCAGCAGTGGCATAGAAGAGGAGCACCACTACCAAGTAGGAAGAGCAAATGCCCAGCGCCTTCCAGCATCCTTCAGACAACTTGATCTTCCACACAGCCTTTGCAATGCAGCTATAGGAAATAAGAATGAGAAAGAGGGGCACCAGGAGTGAAAATGCACTTACCAGGAAGAGCTCTGTCTGATTGAAGGTGATATCTACACAGAGGAGTTTGAGGAGACCTTGCACTTCACAGAAGACGTGGTCTATGGCATTTTTTCCACAAAGAGGAAACTGCATGATGAGCACCATCTGCACTAAGAGCTGGTCAAACCCATCAACCAGGTCATGGTCACCAGTTGCAAACTGACAGGAGGATGCATGAGCATCATGTAGTGCAAAGGCTGGCATAGTGCCACATAGCAGTCAACAGCCATTACTGCAAGAAGGATGCACTGTGGAACCCATTGCCAAGGCCACATAGTGCTGACCAACACAACTACCGTAAGTTATCAACTTATCCTGGCCCTTCAAGTTGAACAGCAGCTGGGGGACAGTGCTGGTGGTGTAGCAGAGATCATGGAAGATAAATGGCTGAGCAAGAGGTACATTGATGTGTGGAGCTGGGGATACAGATGAGCCAAAAGAATGATGGTAGTATTGCAAATCAGGCTTAGCAAGTTGAAAATCACAATGAAAACAAAGAGGGCCATTTCTAGCAGAGGCTGGCTGGAGAAACCCATCAGGAAAAAGCCATTGAAAGAGCTGATGTTGGGGCTGACCATTACCTTTCATTGCATTGCTGCTTAGAGAGAAGGTATATTTTCATAAATAGGTACCCAAGTTTAACTACAAATTGCAGGAATCTCTTCTGCAAAGTCTTGCAGGGTTCTGTCCAGCAGTGCCCATGATGGCACAATGAAATTACTCTGACCATGGAGGTTGACAGGTCTGGGGGACTGCAGCTGAAGAAGCTATTCTTTCAAGCTGATCCCCAGCACACTTTTTATTTGGGATTTTTTTACAGTCAAAATCAGGGTGCAGGTGCAGGGGAGCAGGCAGGTATGGGGGTTGTAAGTCACATCATAAGACTTCCAGGCTGATAATGGGGAAGAAAGATTACAGAAACATTTAGTGATATACTAAATGTATAGGAGATAGGGTGAGACATGAGGGAGATAAGATAAGCAGGAAAGTTCCTGTTTATGGCAGGAACTGATAGTGGTGAATTCTGTGTGGGCATAGAAACTGGCCTCCAAGCTATTGCTCAGATGTAAAGATCAGAGGGCTCCTACAGAAATCTACAATTTCAACACCTTTTCTGGGTTCCACACTAAAAGAAGCAATGAGAGCATATTCCTGCTCTTTAGTATTTTAATTCTTAATTAGAAATAATAATTCCAAATTTAAACCCTTACACCAATTTTATGTCACAATTACTTTTCTTTTGATTCCTTCCCTTGGATTTTTCTCTTTTATACATTTTCTAAATATACAATATCTGGAACTTTTACTTCTCTGTTTCTTTACCTCTGCCTTTAAACATGCTTGTATCCCTTCAATTTTAGAACCAAACAGTACTATTAGACTTCATTTTGTCCTTTCTGTTCTTTTCACCTTCTGCTACCCTCTTCTAAATGAGGATGCATAGTTATATGACTTCAATATCTACATGTAAGCAGAAGGGTCAATTTTCTGATTTCACTGTTGTATGAGACAGCAGCTGAAGCTGCCCTTCTTTCCACATTGCTACATTTCATTATCCTATATACTTTTCAGCTCCTTATGGTTTACTGAAACAGAACTGACAAGTCATACTGTAACAGTAAATCCAATGGGTTTGTTTCACATCCATTCTTCCTCATTATTCTTATTAATGAAATATATTAATCACTGTGCATTTATTCTTTAAAGTCTGACCATTATGAAATTCTTAGCAGTTTAATTCTACCTCCATTATGACAGATTTCTCTTTTCTATTTTGAATTTTATTCTTCTTCCTCCTCATTATTGTCATTTCAAAGTTTTCAACATCTGTTTTCATGGGGCATTTTGGGGACATTGGAATTGTCCTGCATGACATTGAAATGAAGGATACAGGCCATTATACATTTTTTCATAACCTATAAAATTATGCTGGGCAGGGTGTAAACTATAATGTAAACTGTCTTCCACAGTTAGTAGCAATGTTTCAATATGTGTTCAATCATAAAAAATGTAACACACTAATGAAAGATGTTGTTAATGGGGGAAAGTGTGGGAGGGGAAGGGGGTGAGGTATATGTGAATTCGCTATATCTTTGATATAACACTTATATAATCTAAAGCTTCCTTAAAATTTTAAAAAATCTGTTTTCTTCTCTTTTATGTCAATTCTTCTCAAAATTTTCACCCAATCACATGACTTCAACTCATTGCTCTGACACTATGAGCTTATCTTCATTTCTAACAGTTTTTCTAATGAAACTGTATACTAGCATGCCTGTTTTTAATGTATGTATATTATAATATCAACTTTAATTCAATGTATCTAGCCATGAGTCCAAATTCCCACCACAAATGTTTTCTGATGACTTCCTTGAAAATAGTGCATACTGCTTTCCAGGCTGCTCAACTGAAAATGCAGCTTCATATTTGACCCCAACTTTTGCCTCCTATATCTCTAATAATCCTGTCCTACTGCCATCACTTTGTATCAGATCCTAAAAATTCACTGAACTATCACTCTTTACCATGTTTCTTCCAAGATAAGCACATGCAGCATCTTCTCAGTTTATAAAATATTTAAATCAATACTGTTTTAATGTATGTATTGTTCTGTGAGCTTCTGAGGTTTTTTGTGTTTAGCAGTCCTTCTGTATTTATGACACACTGACTTTTATATCTACTGTTTTCCTATATTACAGTTAGCTTTACCATGCATGTTATAAGAATTTTGCAAGAAAGAGCAATAAATAATGTTTTAAAGGCCTTATATGATGACTTAAGTAGAAAACAGGTATTTTCCATCTCTCTGCTTTCCTTTCTCTGCAAACTCTTTCCTGCCAATCTCATTTACATAGTGGCATCGGCCATCATCCCTAATTGGACAATTTGCAAATACATGCAAACACACACACACTTCATGCTTGTCCTCCAATCTCA
The DNA here is from genome assembly GCA_029593785.1 of Cabassous unicinctus. Taxonomy (NCBI): domain Eukaryota; kingdom Metazoa; phylum Chordata; class Mammalia; order Cingulata; family Chlamyphoridae; genus Cabassous; species Cabassous unicinctus. Next base: position 7,650 of record JAQZBX010087031.1, read on the forward strand.
CATTTTTCATACACTTAATTCATTCTAATTAAAAGACAAATAAAAAGTTGTTGTCTTCTGACTCAATATTGTGCCCTGTCAAAATTAACATGAATTCTTCATGAATGAAATAGATATGAAAGGCATTCACCTCCAGAGATTTTCCTTGTGAACCAAGTTAAGGTACTCAGAGATGTTGCACACAGTTGAAGCTTTGTCAGAATTTTCCATCTACAGGTTTCTTCTTGGGAAAAGAAACCCTTAAATAAGACCGTAATATTGAATAAGGTAGAAAATGAAAGTAGGGCTGATCACTCCAAAAAATTATTTGTGCCTATACTTTCACAATGAGGACCATCCATTTTTACACTCTTAATGACATCTTAAATGATTGCTTTATAGTTCCTAAAAATTTAATCTAATTACATATGATCCATAAAGCTATTTTTCTTCTACAGAATAACATACATTCATATGTTGACAGAGGGCAGTGTTGTTTACATTATTAGCATGGTGTTTAGATAATACATTTTCTAATTAGCACCTCCTCTATGAATTTTAGTGTCTAATTAATAGTATTGGATCTCTATACAAATAGTTTATGTAATCAATTCAAATAGGTGAAAAATATATGTGTCTGGTAAAATACTTAAATAATTATATTCAGCTCTCTTTATTCTGATTAACAGCTGAGCATTTAATGGCTTATTCCTGGTAATGAGACAAGTAATTGACTTTGTCCCCATAAATGTTCTGCTTGAAAAATTTAGGGACACCTGCAGGTGGAGAGAGAAAGGTAGGCTTTCTTGGCAGAAAGGCTACCATCTTTTACCTGAAGTTGTAAAAAAAATTTTACACAAAGGAAGACTATTACATGCTGTAGTTTATCAAAAAACTTAGAGCAAGAAAATCCACAAATGAATAAAAATACTAAATGTTTTTCTTAGTAGGGAGGGTAATGTGAAGATTTATTAGGGAAATAGGAGAGAATATGATGGGAATATGCTTTATTTTACTGGGGATGGGGTTATAGGGGCAGCAATGCATCTCAAAATCATTGGATATATAAAATTAATTTTCATGCATATAACTGCTTGTAAATGTTGCCTAAATCAAAAAACACAAAATTAGTTTCAGTTAATTATAGGAATGCAGATGGGTTTAGGCATGAACAGAATTGATGTATGTAACTTACTTGAAATGCAAGTAATTAAAAACAAATATATTTGGGTCAATGAAAAGAATGATGCATACATGAACAAATATATGATAAAGCAAGAAAGCAAAATGATCATAGCACAATTTGAGATAAAGTGATGGATATATGTATTCACTCTATAATTATTTAATCTTTTATATATGGATTTTCTCTAAATGAAATGATAAGATGTATGAATTGAAATAAATTAACACTTTTTAAGATATATGGCATGTCCACCACAAAATAAGCCATGTTTACTGATTTTTAATGAAACACTGGATTTCCCATAATGTCCCTTTAAAGAATTATAAATAAGAATTCTACATAGCAAAACTGATAGGATTAAGTTAAATTTCTCTTCTAAATATGCTACACTTCATAACATTTTCCTTATTATCTTAAAGTCAAAATTAAAAAAAAAAAACGCTCTAAAATATATTTTTATGAAAAGCACATAATCATCTACCCAATTTTTCATTTGCGAGTGTTGAAACTTAATGCACAATGTAATTAGACAATAATATATTAAATTTATTAAATAATTGAGAAAATAATGTTGTTTCCTAAAATGTGATATGAAAATAAAATATTTTATCCAGTAGATTTAAATCATAGTTATTCATCCTTCCTTTGTAAACTTCTTATTCAAAGTTCTCCATGCACTATTTTATAAAAATGCTTTAAATGTTGGAAAATATGCATTGAGTAAAGAAACAAAAAAACAGGTGCAATCGGCATATTGATTTGAAATACATATTAAATAACCTCAAAACTTATAGACAGTACAATAATTTATATCACATGAGAGCTGATATGTATTAGCCATTCAAAAGTTGCATTGACTTAGAATATAAAATTTAATTTCATGTTCATATTAAGACCCAGCAATCACAAATACATAAAACCAGTAAAGCAGTATTTTATTCTTTAGATAAATGTTTATTTAATCTATCACGTCTCTCTATCATCTATCTAGCTTTATCTCTATATATCTATAATATCTAAGACTGTGTATGTCTTAAATACTTGCATTTCAATTACTAATTAATTACTTGCATTTCAAGTAAGTTACATACATCAATTCTGTTCATGTCTAAACACATCTGCATTCCTATAATTAACTGAAATTAATTTGTGTTTTTTGATTTAGGCAACATTTTCAATCATAGGTGTGTGTGATTATAGGGTTATAGTAATGTATTCTTTTTTTCTAACTGAACTGAAAAATAATACTAATTAATAATATAAGTTTAAAAAGCCAAACAGTGGAAATATCCTTAAGATATGGATTCCAATATCAAATATGGGTGAGACCTTGAAATGCATGGCAGAAATAGACAGAAAGAAATAGAAACAGGCACATCAATTGAAGAGATAAATTTTCATAGGGCAGCATCTCATCCTAGGTGAGCATGAGGCACTTACTCCAGATCCAAAGAGCACCAGACATTACAACAAACAAAGTCAAAGGGAAAAGAAAAAATAAAATACTGAGCTGTTTTTTGCTTGTTTTTGAGTGCATATTCACTAACATTTCTCACCAGACATTTTAGTACATTATGATGCTGTCTCCACCCTTACTATCAAGTCAATTCTGCAAGTTTACTGGTTTCATATGACTTGACCTCAGACATCATTTCCTTCTAAATATCACAAGTCATAGGAAATACACAATCACAGCACAAACCTTTTTAAGTAAGAAAAAGACTATATAAGGTAATTATGTATATGTATATACCTCACATAAACAAAATCATAGCTACACATCTCCTGCAAAAATGAACAAAAATGTTTCAAGGGAATGTAAGAGGTAATTAAAGGTATACCAGTTCAAAGAACTCAGAGGATTTTTGATATGTATATATATATATATACATACATATATATATGTATGTATATATATATATAAATATATATGAAGAATGAATAGGGTGCAATGGAAAATGAATAATGAGATAATAAATCTTTCAGATATATATGATGGTTGAAATAAATAAAAAATAGGAGAGGTAATTGGTGTCTAGAAAACTTACAGAAATAATGATATCAAATGTAAGATATGGACTATAGTTAGTAAGATTTTCATGATATTCTTTCATAATTTGTAACAAATGTCTCACAAAAATGCAAGGTGTTGGAGGTGGGTTGATATATGGGATCCTTGTATGATGTTATGCATGCTTGTTTTGTAAGTTCATAACTTTTAATATACACCTGCTTATGTATGTTCATGTATGAATGATATACTTCAAAAAATTTTTTAAAATCTAAAAAAATTTAAAAGTTACTATTTGGAAAATAGGAAAATAATATATACATGGCAAATGGTACTGATTGAGGATTACCAATATCTTGAAGGAATAGTAAAACAGGGAAAGAAATTGAAGAATAGTACAAAATAAATATTGTAAAGGAGGAAGGGAATATTATATTTGAAAAAAGACAGGGGATTAAAAAGTATCCTACAAACAGAATCATATTTCAGTGATGATCTTGCCCAGGAAAATATGAATCTGATTAGGGGACAAAAAATGTCAGAATGGTCAATCATTAGAAACTTTAATGTCTATTTGCAATTCTCTAATATAATACATGAATGAAGCCACTATTATAGTTCCACATAAACAAAACACAGAAGTAAGGAATAAGCATCATAATGAAACATAAGGCATATAATGTAAACATTACCAATTTGAAATGGAAGGTAGAGAAATGTGGAAGAAAGATTGTTCAAAACATGGAATTTGACAGAATAGAAAATATGTTAAAGAAATTAGGCTTTTAGATATAAAAATATACCCTCAAAATTTCCACAAAAATATTAGAGAGATGTAAAAGAATGCAATATATAATGACCTCATTTTATTATCATATATAAGTACATTACTGAAAACTAAAATATTAAATAGGGTAATCCGTGATAAAGCTTAAAAGAGAAATATTATAGGATCATTTCCATGGAAGGAGAACTTGTGTTACAATGAAATACTCATTCATTATGGAAAATTTAGTAAAGATTACAACTCCTAAATTTTCACTATGAGAAAATTTAGCAAGCAAAAATAAATTCTCCTAAGTCGAACATCACAGGATTTAGGATATATACTATGGAAGCATCATTTGGTAGGTTATCTGACAAATGAGACCACTCGAACAACTTTTATTAAGAAACATAGTGAACAATAAAAATAAAATAAAATGTATGAGAGTTCGAAAGAAGCAAAAGAACAGCATATAGCAGAAAATGTAATTGTACATATGGAAGATAAATTACATAAATTAAATGAAAATAATATTGAATAGATATTAAGAAGGCAATTTTATGCAAAATGCAGTAAAAATATCAATAAGGAAAAACTAAACGTGTAAACTAGTAAGAAAAATAATAGAAAATGAATTATTAAAGAAACAACTGACAATAGCATGAAATTATGTATATATATACATATATAAATATATATGCATGCATGTGTGTGTAAGTTTGTTTACATATAAAGGATGATTTTGAATCTGTACTTTTCTATGTGAAAAATAAATCAAATATTAAAAAGAATTAACAAAAATTATATATTTCTATGCACATATTCAAGTATTAAATAATAACTTAAGATATAAGAAAATACTTTAAGAAAATTTTTCTTCATATAGACATAAAGTAAAAATGTTGAAAAAATGTGCCAATAAATGTCTTGCTCTTGAGAGAGAAAAGATACTGGAGATTATTTGTTTTAATTCCTATGAATATGCATCAGGAAAAAATAAGTTTCAACTCTGATATCAGGTAGCTCATAATGCCATATAAACTAAAAAAAAACTCTAAAAATATCAAGCCATAACCTCAGAATCATAAAATTCAATATATAAAGATATGATCTTCAAAGTTTTAGGAATATCTGAGAAGAGTTGATAGAACACATTCTCCTCTGTGAAGGGATCCTAAACATGATCCCCATTCAGGTAGCAGAGTTAATGAGCCCACCTGTCAGAGAAACAACAGCTACCTTTGTATACAGATGCAAAAGTGTAATAAATAAAACTTTTAAATTATTTTACTGGAAAAATTCATGCATTAATTATTCAGTAAAAATA
>JAQZBX010087032.1:0-12911 GCA_029593785.1 Cabassous unicinctus
GGCAGAAAATCCTCACAGGAAACAAATAAAGGAGGAAAACTGAATTGTGGTAAGACAAGATGGTCCAAGAACTGAAAAGTGTAATGTGAGGGAGAGAATTTAAATAAATCATAGGAACTGGGGATAAAATTCAGGACAAAAAAATAACAGAACAGAAAAAGATTCCTGGAGAAGGAGAGGACTATTTCTCCTAGAGGTGAAACAATTGCATACAACATGGCAACCTTGTAATCTGAACAGTTAAACATGGCCTGCTCTAAGGACCCAAAATAAGTTAGAACAAGCATCAAAGCAGAGACTTAACATAAATCCAATTAAAAAAAAATAAAACCTATGCAAAAGGGCCAAACTCACCTTCACAATTAACTTATCAAAATAATAAGATGTCCAGACATCAGCAAAAATTAAAAATGGTATAAGAAACAGGATAAGTGTCAGCCAAGTAAACAAATTAAAACATCAGCAGAGACACAGAATTTGGAACATCTAAGTAATGAAGTTCAAACAAACCTCATAAATCAAATTCAAGGAGGTGAAGGAAAATGTAATAGAAATAAACTAATGATAGATATAGAGCTAAAGAATATTTACAAGACATATGAGCATATAGAAGAATTTGTAATTTTAAAAAGAAACATAACAAATATTATGAGGATGAAAGTCACAATAATGGAGATTAAGAACACAATGGAGGAATAAAAGAGCAGATTTGAATGTGAAGAAGAAAGAATCAGTGAAACAGAAAACAGGAAAATAAAAACCATACATTAAAAAAACAGAAAATAATAGAAAAAATTGAGCACTGTTTTAGGGATTTGAGTGACAGCATGAAGCATATAAACATATACATCATGGCTGTCCCCAAATAAGAATAGAAGGAAAAAGGGCCTAAAAGCTCCCAAGTATTATTAAAGAGAAAACCATACATGTCCAAAAGTGCAACATACTCCAAATGGAATAAACCCTAACAGATCTACTCTAAGACACATATAAATCAGAATGACAAATGCAAAAGATGAAAGAGAGAATTCAGAAAGCAGCAAGAGGAAAGCAATTTATCACATACAAGGGATCCTCTATCAGACTAAGTGTCAATTTCTCATTAGAAACCATAGAGGTGGGAAGGCAGTGGTCTGGTATATTGAAAGTACTGAAAGAGTAAAATTGCAGGCCCAATGTTTGTTTTTTCTGGCAAAAAATATTCAAAATGAAGCAGAGTTTAAAATATTCACAGAAAGCACAAACTGAAAGAGTTCTACAAAATACATGCCCTACAAGACTTGCTAAAGAGAGTTTTCCATTTGAAAGGAAAAGACAGGAAAAAGTAGGTTGGAGTAGTGTGAAGTGAAGATTGTCAATAAAGGTAACAAAAGGGCAAATGCAAAACTCAAGCATACTGTATCACAAATATATAATTTTATTATTTAATTTCTATAAGAATCAGAATTCAATTGAACAAGAAAAAGTGATATTTTCTAATAATAGAATGCAAGATATCAATAGAAAATGTGGGGAAAACAATATAAAGTGAGAAAACAGGGATATGGGGGAAGAGAATGTGTATGCTTGTGAATCTGTTAGTATATTTTCAAATTAGAAGGTTATAAACTTAATTTATGTAATATAAATCCCAGGGTAACCATAAAGAAAGTATTTGAAAAATATAAAGAAACAAAAATGAGAAAGGGATCAGTCATATACATCACAAAATATCAAATCCACAGAAAAGGAGGCTGCAGTAAAGGAAAGGAGATGCCAAAATATATAGCATATAAAAACCCAAGGACAAAATGGCTGAATTCAGTACTGACTTTACAGGAATAACCCTGAAGGTGAGTGGACTAAAAGCCCCAAACAAAAGATGCAATTTGAGGAATGGATAAAAAAAAGTATCATCCAAATATAGGTTGTTACAAAAGACTCTCCTTAGACCTAAAGACAGAAATAGGTTGAAAGTGAAAGACTGGAAATATATAATACATGCCAATAGTAACCATAAAAGAGCTAGGATAGCTATATTTACATCAGGAAAAATAGACTTTTAGTCAAAAACTTAAGAGAGACAAAGGATGCTATATATTAATAAAAGGATTAAGCCACCAATATGATACAACAATCAAATATCTATGCATCTAACCATGGTGCCCAATAATATATGAGGCAAACACCAGCAAACTGAAGAGGGAAATAGAAAACTCTACAATAATAGTTGGTAACTTGAACAAACTACTTTCATATATAGATAAAACCTCTAGACAGAAGATCAATAAGGAAACAGAATTCAAATGATCTGATAAAGAAACTAGACCTAAAGGACACATATAAAACTTTGCACCCCAAAACAGTAAGATACGCATTCTTTGAAAGTGCACATGTATCATTCTCCAGGATAGACCACATGTTGGGTAAAAAAATAAGGCTCAATACATTTTAAAATATCAAAATTATACAAAGCATCATCTCTGCTGTAATAAATAAAGAGAGAATGGAAATTCAACAAATATATGAAGTTAAATAATGCACTCAAACAATGGGTCAAAGAAGCAATTACAAGGGAAATCAGCAAATATCTTGAAATGAATGAAAATAACACACCATATCAAAACTTATGATTCTATATATACAAAATCCACATGAATATACTAGAAAGATACTAGATAAAATAAATGAATTCAGCAATGTGGCGGTGTACAAGATCAATATGAAAATTCATGTGGAAAAGCCGGGGACCCTAAAGAGCTAAACCATCTAGAAAAAGAACAGAGTTGGAGAACTCACACTTTCCAATTTCATTTGCAAAGCTACAGAAATTAAAAGCATGATACTGAAACAAGATCATATATATAGAAAATTGGAATAGAACTGAGAATGCAGAAATAAAACTATACCTATAGGGCCAATTCATTTTAATGAGAGAGTGAAGTCCTGTCAATAGGGAAAGAAATCTCTTCATTAAATGGTGCAAAAAAAAAAACCCTGGATATCCACAAGAATATAAATGAAAGTGTATCTCTGCACCACAAAATATATGTACAAAACTCAAAATTAATCAATAACTTAAAAAAAGAACTAAAACTACAAATTCTTAGAACAAAATTTTGAGAAATACATTCAAGTCCTTTTAATATGCAATGGTTTCTTAGACTTTACACCAAGAGCACATGCAACAAAGGAAGAAAAATAGTTTAACTGGAATTCATCAAAATTAAAAACTTGTGCATCAAAGAACATTATCAAAAAACAAAACACAACCTACAGAATGAGAGAAAAATATATGGAAACCATATATCCAAAAAGGGTTTAATATCCAGAATATATAAAGAACTTCTACAAGTCAACAACAAAATGAGAAACAACCCAATTTTTAAAAAAGACAAAGGACTCTAATGGCTATTTGTCCAAAGATGAAAAGATGAGAATAAATAATCAATAAGTACATGAGAAGATGCTCAACCTTCTATGTCATCAGGTTGATGCACACTAAAACCATAGTGAGATATCACCTCACATCCACTATAATAGCTATTATTTAAAAGAATGGAAAATAATTGTTGGTAAAGAAGTAGAAAAATAGGAAATCTTGCCAATTGGTGGGAAATGAAAATGTTTAGCTTCTGTGGAAAAGTTTGACAGTTCCTCAAAGAGTTAAACAGAGAAATATCTTATGCAGTAATCCCACTTTATGTGGCAGTTTGATATTTTTTATGAATCCCAAAAAGAGATATTGATTATGTTTGTAAACTGATATATTCCTCTAGTCATGAAGCCCTTTGTTCATATTAAATTCAAAGTTTCACTTTTACTTTATTAAATCAAGATTAGGGCTTTGATTCAACCACATTATTAGAGCCATGCAGTTTGAGTCCCTGCCCCCTTTGTGGGCTATATAAAAAAATAGTCACTCGAGAACAAAGATTAAGATACATACAGAGGAATCAAGGCAGAACCACAGACATGGAAGAGGAATGAACATTTTTCCTATTGCCCCTGGAATAGCGATGAGCCTGATAGTCTACAGCTGAACTTGTGAAGAGGCCAGAGCAGCTCAGCCCAGAAAGAAATGAGCCCAACATCCTACAGCTGAGATTGGAAGAAGCTGGGCCCACTGAGCCTTAAGAAGAAGGAAGGCTGAACCCTTATTGATGTCACCCACCATCTTGCTTCAACACTTGACAAATGACTTTGGGTGAGAAGTACCTCTTATGGTACCTTGAGTTGGACTCTTTAGGGCTTTGTACCTGTAAGCTTCTATCCAAAATAAATTCCCTTTATAAAAGCCAACAGATTTCTCACACTTTGCATCAGCACCCCTTTGGCTAACTAATACAATATACAAATTATTTGAAAAGAGGGACTCAGACAGATATCTGTACACCAATATTCATAGCAGCATTATTCACAATAACGCAAAGGTGAAGCAACCCAAATGTCCATCAGGAGAATGGCTAAATAAAATGTGGAATATACAAACAATGGAATATTAATCCATTTTTTAAAAAATGAAGTACTGATATATGCCACTAAATGGATGAACCTCAAAGACATTGTGTTGAGTGAAATAAGTCAGACACAAAGGGACAGATATTGTGTGATTACACTTATGTGCAATAGCTAGAGTAAGCAAACTCATAGAGAAATAATATAGAGTATAAAGTTACCAGGGAAGGGGCAGGGAGATTGAGACATTAATGCATGATGGGTTTAGATATCTGTTTGTTGTTATGGGAAATTTCTGGTAATAGATGGTGGTGGGGGTAACACACAACAGTGTGAACATGATTAATCCTACTTAATGATATACTTGATAGTGGTTGAGATAAAGTTTGTTGCAAATATGTTTCTACAATTACAAAAAAAGAAAAAGTAATTTATGAGATAATGGCAATGAAATGCAATATGGTATTCTGTACAGGATTTAATATGGAGGAGAAAAATTCAAAAGAACATTATTGGACAGATGAAAAAATTGGAATATAGACTGTATGCTTTATATCAATGTTAAATTTCTTGGACATAATATCTTTAATTAAGGTGGATACATAAATAAACATCCTTCTTCTTAGGAAATGCACATGGAAGTATTATGTATTCAAGTCATATGATATACACAACCTACTCTCAAATGTTCAGAAAATATATAGAAAAGTAGATGAATGATAGATAAATCAATAGATAGTAGATAGGTAGATAGACAGACAGACAGACAGACAGATAGATAGATAGATAGATAGATAATAACATAGAAAGGCAGGTAGATAGAATGATATGAAAAATGTGCCAAAATGTTAAAATTGGTGAATCTGAGTATCTGGAAGATGGTATGTTGCAGTTCTTTGTATGGGTTTGGTATTACTTTCACAACTTTCACGCAATTTTGAAATTACTTAAAAATAAAATGCTTGAAAAGTGGTTGAGAACAAACTCTTTAGGCAGGAATCTTAGGGTAGAAAAACAAAGGTTTTCAAGTTCTATATACATGGCACTTCATGTAACACTCCACAGATCAGAGCATGGACTCAAATTTCAGAAATGCATTTATGATCTCCTGTGATTCCTTTGGGCTCACGTTAGAATAATCTGGGGAGCACTTAATTTAAACAATATTGATGCTTGGTCTCCCTCAGACCACTAGACATTATCTGTGGAGGAGAGACCCATGTGATGGTATTTCCTAAAACTCACCATGTGACCCTAATGTAAAGACAGGGTTGAAAACCACTTAGCTAAGAATTGCTTCTCTGGGCCCCACTCTAAGAAATTATTATTTTAAAGCAGGGGTTCTCAACAAGGGGTCCATGAGCTTGAATTGAAATTCCAAAAAAAAACAAACCCCATTATTCTTGTGTGGACATGTTGGTGAGGGTTTGATATAGTTATTAAATAATACACAGTATAGTGTGGACTTAATAAGGGATCCGTGGTTTTCATCTGATTGACAAAAGGGTCCATGGAAAAATAAAAGTTAAAAACTCCTGTTCTAAAGTTTTGGGTGGCCATGGATTTGCATCTTAGCAACTTCCCTGCTGGTGCTGATGCCGCTTTCCCTGAAGCACTTATGAATATCGCTAAGCTAGAGAATTCAAGCACAACACAACTGAATCCCTAATATCCAACAATCTCTTTCAGTACAAACACTGTTGGTTCCCCTGAAGACCACTCACTACTGCTCTGAAAATATAACATTCTCTGCTGGATCTTGAAGTTTATGTGAGGCTATAAAAGACAAATATGTCTGAGCAAGCCTGGATTTATGAAACAATATTTACTGAGCTTCTACCATTTCATCTCACATATGATACGATGCACTGTGTGTGTCACTATGCTGGAAATGCCCTATACATTATGGATGTTAATCCTCATAATACCAGAGAGTTGAGTACTATGTATCCCATTCACATGAGGATATACATGCAAGGCCCTGCCATCTTATCTCTTCCTCTGGTTCCTTATCATTGATTTAAAAAATACTCCTATAGAATATGAGCTAAACATCAATTGATTGGAAAGATGGGTGGTGGTTCAAAGAGATTTTTGATTGTTTGTGTTTATAATTACTTTTTATAACATGTGGTGCAACTACTGGATCTGCAGGAATGGAAGATGGATTGCTGGATAGGGGGACTGTGGAAGCATAGGTTTTAATGAGAAAGGCAAAATGAAGGTCTCCAAACATGTTAAGCTTTTCTCCTCTTTTTCTGCTTCTGGGTTTCAGAAAATTATAAGAACCTCTCCCAGGTAGGTGGAGCAAGCATCTGCCCAATGTGCTGTTCTCTTATAAGGTTTACAAAGAATGAAGAGCAAAAGGAGGCACCATGACCTGAGGAGGTCTGGGAAGAGTGTGGAGATGGGAGGGATTTGGCCAGGAGGAAGGGCCTGACTTCCTTCCTCAGTCTCTGGGGCATTTCCAGGTCAGCCTTTCCTAAGCCTCCCCTACAAAAACTTGACTCCTGGAGTTTCCATATATTTAAAACTGTTTATGACACTTTCCCACCTAGTTTGTAACATAAAATAATAAGCAATTTAACATACTTATTTAGAATTTTCTGATCCAGGGATTTTGAAACTAATATTTTGCTCTTAATAAATAAACAGTGTGAATCCAAAGAACTCTTCTTTTCATGAGTGGTTCTTTATAGAGTGATATCAGCTCAAAAAAGTAATTGGGTAGAATGAAGTGTCAGTCTTCTGTGCACATACTCTGCACTGCACACAGTGCTGAATTCATACTTTATCCATTTGTGCTTGAGAGCTCCTGGTTGGTAGGGAGCATGACCAATTGTTTGGGCTTTTAGACCTACTAGATTATACTTAATTATTTTACCAGGAAATTGGTCTATCCTATTTGTGTAATTGTGAAGGAGATGCCTTCTGTGATAGGAGAAGAAAATGCAGGATGGCCCACCCCACTTCTCTGAGATCTTTGCAAGAGTAAATCCCCATGTTGGCCTGAATCCAGCCCATACACAGCATTCCCAAATGTCTCCAAGATTCCCTGGTACTAGTAGAGGGCCTCCAATGTGCCCAGATTGCTGCCTCCAGAGAGCTCTAGGAAGGAGAGACCAGGAGCTAGAACGGCCCTGCCTTGCTAGAGCAGCTGACCCTGGGTGAGATGTCTCTGCACAGGCCACTGCAGTTTATGAGGAAGGACAGGAAGCCTGTGCTCCAGGAACCCAGTTTAGAGGGCAGTGTGATATTAGCCATGGCTCTGCATATTTTGGTGGATCCTCACCTTCCACTACTAATGGACCTTGTCATCTCCTCACCATGCCCTGTAGAGAGCTGATTTAATATCATGTTGGTGTCAAGGCTTATTTGTACTAAAAATTCTGCATTAATCACCCCCCAGGACTACCTCACACAGCCTCAGGTCACTGAACAGGATCTGGTGAAACTTCGGGCTCCACCCAGTAAGGGCATTTGGCTTCATGAAGTCAATTTTGATCTCTCAAATTCCAGACAATGTCTCTCTCAAGTTATCTCTTCCTCCTCACAAAGAGATCTGGTCACATCTCATGAATAACATGGCCCCAGTGACTATCAGACTAGTGGGTACTGGCATGGGTGCTGCTGGCCAGAGCAAGTGGTCTGGATACTTCATACCACTGCTGGGGTGTGATGGCGCAGAAAGAGTGTCCTCTTCTACATTCCTGAACTCCAACATTGACCCTCTGGCCTAAGCAAGGGAACCTATCCCTTACACAGTCTGGCAGAATAAAATAAAAATACTGACTACAGGAACACACTGGGAATTCCTTTGAATTACATTATTTTCTCCTTGACCTTGGAGTGATTACTTAACTCCCTTAGCTTGTATTCTTCATCTCTAAACTATGGATAATACTTTCTTCCTCATTATTTTCTGTCAGTCATTTAATCAATGTTTATCAATTGTTTCCCAAGTTCCTATGTGCTCCCCTGGAAATATGGCAGTGATCAAGGCACGTTTTCTATGCTCCTGTCATTTACCTCTAATGGGCACAAGAGATGCACATGCAAGGATCAAGCCTTTCAGTACCAACTTGCAGAGTTTATATGTGCAGAAATGGAAGCATCCCTCTAGGGCCCCATTTCTCCTCTTTTATATATGTAAAATACACTATCCTCTTCTTGGTTTTGGGAAATGGAGGATAATTTGTCCTTATGTTATGAATTCCCATCATCCTTTCAGCAATCCTAGACATTTATGATTAACCAGTTCCCCTGGTCCTTGTGAAAGGGGCTACCCTGAGTTTTAGTCATTTATTTCCTGTACTTTAAGACAATTGGTGGGATAGGGCTTTTTATTGAGAAAATTGTATTGTCCTTTCCCTTCTTTGTCACTCAAATCCATGTCACACCTTCTTTCTCCCAGGTTGCCAACAGTAACCTTGACATCCTGGGCAGTTGATGCGCACCTGGGCTGCTCTGTACCCAACCTAAGTCATCCCCTTCTGTTTTCTTTTATGGATTTTCACCTATCCCTTGTTTTCTCCACACTCTTGACTCCCCAGCAGTGGAAGGGAGCAGAGGTTGGGTAATGTAAACATTCTGTCTTGAAGGTGAGTCACAGGATAAATCTTGTCTGGGAATAATGAATGTGTCTCCATTTTCAATTAAGGGTGTGAGCTGAGATCCTCTTTCTGAAGGTGATGGGTGAGGGGGGCTGCACTGCCTTGGACACCTTGTCAAAGGAAGCCAGGGCCTTAGTGCATGTTCTTTGTGGGTTCCCATTCAGTTTGCCTTCTTGGGTGTTACAGCAGGAGGAGGGAATGTGGACAACTGATTCTAATGGAAAAGGTAAGGTTCTGCTCTAGTGGATCTTGAAGACCACCAGGTAGTGGATTCAAGGTTGGAATTCCAGGTTTATTTCCACAGAAAAGCAACAGCAAGTGAAAGGAGGGAGGAGGCAACATGCTCCAGCCAACTGCATGCACATGTGCATGTATGGGTTCTTCCCAAATACCATAGTCTATGAAGCAGTTTCAGGTTGAGGATTCAGGTGTGATGCAGGACATGGTTGAAGCAGCTGGTTGCCTTCCTGTGAGGTGACTGTAGAGAAAATCTGGGCAAATGATGCTCAAAGAAGGACTGAAATCTGATGATTGGCAAAGGGACCCTGTTTTCCCTGTAGATTCTGCATAATTTGAGGTTTGTGCATACAAGGCTGGAGTGTGAGACGGAAATCCATGGGTATCTTCCAGGGTTTCTCTAGAATAGGGCCTGTTGAGTGCCTTATGGATTTATAAAGGGCAGGATGATACTAAGCAGCACATTCTAGAGCCCTGGTATTGCACTGGGTAACATAAAAATTGAGTTCAGGTCCCTGAGGGGCTGCCTTCCAAAACCTATGTGTGGAGAAGTGGAGGTGGCTTAGGCAACTGAGCTCCCACCTACCACTTGGGAGGTCTGTGGTTCAGTCCTGGTGCCTCCTAAAGAAGACAGCAAGCTGGCACAATGGATGGGGGTGGCAAGATGACACAAAAAGAGACAAAAGAAAAACATAATGAGAGACACAACAAAGCATGGAAAGGAGGTTCCTGGTGCCTCCTGAAGAAAATGAGCAAGACAGCAAGCTGACACAATGGACAGGTGTGGCAAGATGATGCAACAAGACACACAAGAAGAAAAAACATAATGAGAGACAAAACAAAGCAGGGAACAGTGGTGGCTCAAGTGATTAGGTGCCTCCCCCTTGCATCAGAGATCCTGGGTTCAGTTCCCAGTGCCTCCAAAAGACAGAACACAGCAAGTGCAAACAAGAGTGTGGGGAGAAATAAATAAATAAAATAAATCTTAAAAAAATACTTATGTGTGCTTGTGTGAGAGACTAAGAAGGCAGGAAGGAAGAAGAGAAATTGTGGTGGGGAGGCAGGTAATCAAAACTCATGGAGCGGACTGCTCTGGTTTGCTGGAATGACTCATTTATACAGCAGATACTGTTCCATGTGCATCTTAACACTGAGCTCAGGCCTGTAAGTATTTGGTCTGCATGCTTATGTTGGTGGAAGTTTCATGTAGCTGCAGGAAATTCTGGACATGTGAAGGAAAAGCCACTCTGCTGGTTTAGTAGGGTGTGTGGCTTTGGGGGAGGTACATGATTCAAGATGAGTTTTGTCATTCAGGTCTCTTCTCAGTCCCAAGTCTCTTGGATTCCTTTCAAGATTCTTGGATTCCTTTCACTGAGGCCCCACACTGCTAAGGAAATAAGAAGCTATTAGGGCCCAAAGCTGGTCCTTTGGGGATAACCAGAGATGTAGAGAAAAAAAACCTTTAACACAGAATTTTCATTTTATCATGTCTGCAGACAGGAGCCAAGGTTGGACTGAAGTGATTCAGACCACACTCCATGTGCTGTGGTTTTACTCTTGCTTAAACACCTAAGTTACTACTTAATATTTGCTTTGATTATGCATTAGCTTATATGCATATGGCTAGTTATATAATTGTGTAATTAGTATGTTCAGGTAATCACAGTTGTACATACATTACATTATCAAAAAAATCATTGGCTAGCTCCAACCCAGGATGGGAATTTTACTATGTTAATAAAGCAAGTTAAAGTGAGGACAGCCAGGAGCTTCTTCTGTGCAGGTCCAGCCAGCCAGTTGAAGCTGATTTTTATACGTCATTGTTTCAAAAGGATGTTCCTGATCACAAAAAATGGAATTTGGCACCAAGAGAGGGCTGCATCTCATTGCCTTCTAATTTACATATAATTCCCTTGTATCCTAGCAACAGGGAGAGAAACAAGTCACTTTCAGGTATTTGGTCATTCTACATCCATCAATTCCCTCCTAGTTTTTGGCAATAATCTTATTGCAGGGGAAAGGGATGAATCTGAGGTCTTCTGTAACTACTTCCCACTGACACTATGGGCATTGATCTCTTGAGAAACTATTGTAAGAGGGTGATCTGAGGAGGAAAAGCTGGTCTGTTAGAGTTTTCAATTGCTTTTGAATAAAACATTGCATGCTTAATATGAGTATGGGTGCAACTTCCAAAAGAATTAAGATAATAATCAACAAAGGGGAGCAGCCACTTGGTGAAGCTGGATGGGTTTTAGAAGGAGAAATTATTTCCCCATGTTATGAAGTTATTGGCCTTATTTTTTAGTTCATCAATGCTCTCACTTCTCTGGAAAGATAGGTGGCTAAGTATAAGGAGGTGGCTGCAATTTCAGCAGATGCTGTGATCCCTGAGAAGGTAAAAAGGGGATTAATTGGATTGCTTTCTTTGATTATTTGTGGCGTTATATGATTTGGGGTTTGTTTTTACAAAAGTTTGTTTAATTTTGTTTAAGTAGATTCTTCTGACCACTGCTTTCAAGGTGCAGACTAACTGAAGTATTTCACAGTATAGTTAGTCCTGGTATTACTTGATATTAATTGTGTAAATTTACCCAGTACCAACACTTGGTTCTATTGTGTAAGGTTTTGGGTAATTTGCAAAATAGGTGTGAGGGATGATTAAAATTTTCCCTCAGGGCTATTTATTGGTAGGTTCTGTAAGAGAAAGAATAGAATTAGTATCTGATAGAGTTTTTCTTTTTTTGAAAAGGAAATGCAGGTTCTCAAATGGCTCCACTTTATATTTCTCTTTATGCTCAGGTGTGGTCTCTGGCACAGGGCCTCCTTTATTTACTGTATTTGACAAGTAGTAAGGTTTTTTACTGTAGTATAATGAACCTAGGGCTTGATTCTCTGTAATTTAAGAATGAGAGGTAATAATGCTGTGTAGGGTCCTTCCCATTTTGGTTTAAGTTGATCTTTAGGATGTTCATGGGGAACAAAGGGGGCAGATTATGCTGATTGAGGGGAGTTTATGAGGAGGGTTTTAATACCATACATTTTCTCCCTTTAAATTTTTTAGTTTCCTTCAGTGATATTAAAAACTGGTTTAGGCATAAGAAGAGTTTATATAGATACACATAGGTCCTCCGTGGGAATCAGAAACTTCAGATTATTAATAAAGATTTTTACTAGCATTTTTTATAAACTGGTCTTACAACATTTTGGGTGACTATTTCCCATGGGCTTAAGATTCCTAACCAGTGAGGCTGCATTGGCCAGCACCATGGCCAAGTGACCTTATTTTTCCAGTTTGTATGGTATAGCAGTTTGGCAGTTTGATGTAATTATGAATTCCAAAAATAGAGATTGGATTATGCTTGTAAACTGGTCTGCTAATCTGGGCATGATTAAGTTATGATTAGGGCATTAACTGGGCCATGTCAGTAGGGCATTGAGCCCCACCCCTTGGTGGGAAGGGATTCAAATATAAAAGGCATGGCAAAGAACAGTGTTGGAGCAGTTTTGCTGTTGGAATTCTGTTGAGGAAGGGGAGAAGGCCCCAGGATAGAGATGAGCCATTCATCTGAGAGTTCAGAGCTGGCCTTGTGAAGAGAAGCAAAGCCTAAAGAGCCTCATAGTCTA
>JAQZBX010087033.1:0-12922 GCA_029593785.1 Cabassous unicinctus
ATTTCTTTCCAACTGCTTGCTTTGGGATTGGTTTGCTATTGTTCTTCTAGTTCCTCCAGGTGTTCAGTTAGGTCTTTGATTTTAACTTTTCTTCTTTTTTAAAATAGGCATTTAGGGCTGTAAATTTCCTTCTCAGCATTGCCTTCACTATGGCCCATAAGTTTTGGTGTGATTTTTTTGTAATTTTTTTTTTTAAAGATTTATTTTATTTATTTATCCCTCCTTGTTGTTTGCAGTTGCTGTCAGCTCTCTGTGTCCATTTGCTGTGTGCTCTCTCAGTCTGCTCATCTTCTCTTTAGGAGGCATCAGGAATTGAACCTGGGACCTTCCGTGTGGATAGAGGTGCTCAATCACCTGAGCCATCTCAGCTCCCTGGTATGTTGTCTCTCATTGTCTTTCCTCTTTGTGTCTTTTGTTGCATCATCTTGTTGCGTCAGCTCACTGCATTTGCCCGCTGCGCCAGCTTGCCTTCCCTAGGAGGCACCGGAAACTGAACCCAGGACCTCCCATGTGGTAGGTGGAAGCCCAATCACTTGAGCCTCATCCTTCTCAGCCCATAAGTTTTGATAAGTTGTGTTCTTATTTTCTTTCGTCTCGAAATATTTACTAATTTCTCTTAAAATTTCTTCTTTTACCCTCTGATTGTTTAGGAGTGTGTTGTTTAGCCTCCACACATTTGTGAATTTTCCCCTTTCCTGTCTATTATTGATTTCTAGCTTCATTCCGTTATGATCAGAGAAGGTGCTTTGTATAATTTCAGTCTTTTTATATTTATTGAGACTTGCTTTGTTACACAACATGAGATCTATCCTGGAGAAAGATCCATGAGCACTTGGGAAGAATGTATAATGTGCTGATTTCGGATACAGTGTTAGGTCTAGCTCATTTATCATATTGTTCAAATGCTCTGTTTCCTTCTTGATCTTCAGTCTAGTTGTTCTATCTAATGATGTGAGTGGTGTGTTGAAGTCTCCAACTATTATTGTAGATATGTCTGTTTCTCCTTTCAGTTTTGCCAGAGTTTGCCTCATGTAACCCCAGTTAGGTGCATAGTTATTTATGACCGTTATTTTTTTCCTGGTGGATTGTATCTTTTAATATATAATGGCCTTCTGCATGTCATAACTTTTTTGCATTTAAAGTCTGTTTGGTCTAATATTATTATAGCTACCCCTGCTGTTTTTTGATTACTGTTTGTGTGGAATATCTTTTTCCAACCTTTCGCTTTCAGCCAATTTGTATACTTGGGTCTAAGGTGAATCTCTTATAGACAGCATATGGATGACTCATGTTTTTTTAATCCATTTTGTCAGCCTTTATCTTTTGATTGGTGAGTTTAATCCATTCACATTCAATATTATTATAAATGCATTATTTACTTCCACCATTTTATTCCTTGGCTTTCATATATCATATGTTATTTTCATTTGTCTTTTTATTCTTGGTTATGCTTTCTGATAATCTTCCCTTCTGCACTCTCCTCTAATCCTCTCTCTCCTGTCTTTGTCTTTTGAGCTATAAGGCTCTCTTTAATGCTTCCTGCAAAATCAGGTTTTTTGTTATTGTTGTTTTTTTTACAAACTCTTAGTTTCTGTTTATTTGTGACTATTTTAAACTCACCTTCATATTTGAAGGACAGTTTTGCTGGATAAAGAATTCTCAGCTGGCAGTTTTTCTCTTTCAGTATCCTAATTATATCATACCACTGTCTTCTCACCTCCATGGTTTCTGATGAGAAATCCACACTAAGAATTACTGGGCGTCCCTTGTACGTGATGATTTGCTTCTCCCTTGCTGCTTTCAGAGTTTTCTCTTTATCTTCGACATTTGACATTTTGAGTAGTATGTGTCTTGGGGTGGGTCTATTTGGATTTATTCTGATTGGGGTGTGCTGCGCTTCTTGGACCATGTAAATTCATTTCTTTCATGAGTGTTCGGAAATTTTTCAGTCATTATTTCCTCAAATACTCTTTCTGCACCCTTTCCCTTCTCTTCTCCTTCTGGAATTACCATGACATGTATGTTGTTGTGCTTCTTGTTATCATTCAACTCGCTGAGCCCTTGCTCGTTTTTTTCTATTCTTTTCTCTCTCTGTTCTCTCTCTTCAATTTTAGCTGTTCTGTCTTCTGCATCACTTATTCTTTCTTCTATCATTTCTAGTCTGCTCTTGTATCCTCTAATGTAGGGGTTCTTAGCGAGGGATGGACCCCTGGAAAGATTCCAGGGGTCTGTGAGCTTGAATTGAAAAAAATCAACTTATTATCTTTATTTTCTCTGACCTCTAACTGAAATTTAGTATTTCCTTCACTTATGAATGTATGCAATAAATTACGGTAGTATTCATTTCATATCACATTACAGTTGTTGCATATCTTGAAAAATCGCATACGCTCAACCATACTTCAAAATTATGATAGTTGTTAGATCCAACGCTAGTTGAGTGTCATAAAACTATCTGCCACTACATTCTGAGAAGGGGTCTGTGGTTTTCACCTGACTGGCAAAGGGGTCTGTGGAACAAAAAATGGTTAAGAACCCCTGCTCTAATGTGTTTTTGATCTCACCTATTGTCTTTCATTCCCATAAGCTCAGTTATTTTTCTATTCACGTTTTCAAATTCTTCTTTGTGCTCACCCAGTGTCTTCTTGATGTCCTTTATCTCTTTAGCTATATTGTCTTTTAATCCACTGATTAGATTTAGGAGATTTGTATGAATCTCATTGATTTGTTGTTTCAAATCCTGTGTCTCATTTGGTGCTTTGATATATTCCTTTGCCTCAGCCATATCTTCCATTTTTTTGGTATGGCTTGTAATTTTTTGCTGATGTCTAGACATATGGTTATGATGGTGAGTTTACTCTGATGCTCAGTTTATCTTGCATAGGGATTTAGTGGTGGAAGACTGTTACTGCTGTTCTTTGAATCTTGGTTCAACGTGCTCTGACTCTTTAGGATTGTCCCTGTTTAGTTATTCAAATCCGGACCATGAACCCAGTAATGAGTTGCTGACCCACCTCCAGGGCCTTGTGGAACGAGGCTGTAAAGGCCTGAAAAAGTCTTTCATTTATATACTTTTATTTCCCTTGCATGAACTTCCTTGGTCTGCTAGCAGATGGCACTCATCCACAGATCTTGCAAATCAAACTTTCTCAGAAGCTGTTTTCCAACCTTTGCGGGCAGCGCCTCCCTTTTCCAGGGTGGGAAATAATTCCACTACCCTGTGTCCTTAATCGTCCCTAGTCAGTAGGCAGGGTTGGATATCTTTATAGGGCTAGATCTCTTTGGTCCGGTGCCAGCCTCCAGGGCAATCAGTGGTGTGGCCCCACACAGGCTGGAAAGGCTCCTGGGACACACAAGACCAAATTTGTTGGCCAAAAGCTAAATTAGCCTTAGGCTGCATCCCTCTCTCTCTCCCTTCCTGGGGAGGTGGACTCCTGCATCCCCGCCTGTCCTTAGCCATCGGCCAGTGCTCAAAGAATTCAAAACTGTTTGTGCTGAGGATGGGGGCATGGGCACCTGCAGCTGCAGCTTTTCTCACAGAGTTTTCCCATTGAGATTCTTTTCCTTTACCCCTCTCTCTTCTGGGTGGTGTCCAGCCTTCCTCTGGTGCCCTAAACCCTAGAACATTTTTTTTCCAAGCCATTTTGTCTGTCCTCTAGCTATTTTTCTGGTAGAGAAGTGAATCCTATATCTCTCTCATCCTCCATCTTCCCAGAAGTTTCTCTCCTTTATTTTTGAAGGATACTTTGGCTGGATGTAGAATTTATGGTTGAGTGTTTTTTTTCTTTCAGTACTTTAAAAATATCATCCCCCTGCCTTCTGTCTTCAGTGACTTCTGGTGAGAAATCAACTGTTAATCTTGTTGAGGGTACCTTGTATATGATAAGTCTCTTCTTACTGCTTTCAGGATTCTTTATCTTTTGACAGTTTGATTATGCCTCAGTGTGGACCTCTTTGGGTTTATACTATTAGTTGTTAATTGAGCAAGTGTAGATTTACATCTTTCATCAAATTTCGGAAGTTTTGGACCATTATTTCTTTAAATATTCTTTGTTCCTCATTCCCTCTCTCCCTTCTCCTTCTGGGACTCCCCCAATGCATACATTGGCCCACTTGATGGTGTCGTATAGGTCCCTTAGTCTCTGTTCACTTTTATTATTTTTTCGTTCTGTTCCTTAGACTGTGAAATTTCAGTTGCCTTGTCTTCAGATTTGGTGATTCTTACTTCTTTTGAACTCCTTTAATGAATTTTTTTATTTCAGGTACTAGAGTTTTCAACTCCAGAATTTCTATTTGGTTCTTTTTTTATAATTTCTATCTCTTTATTGATATCCTCTATTTGGTGAGCTATTATTCTTATGGTTTCTGTTAAATTCTTTGTACATGATTTCCTTGAGTTCTTTGAGCATATTTCAGTTGATTTCATGTCTTTGCCTAATAAGTCCAAAATATGGGCTTCCTCAGAGAAGTTCTTATTAATTTCCTTTTTTCCTGTGTATGAGCCATACTTTATTTCCTTCCTTGCCTTGTAATTTATTAAAATTTCTTTTTAACCCCCTTTTTATTTGGAAAAAATTTCAAACCTTTAAAAATGTTGCAAGAATAATACAGTGAATATCCATACACTTTCCAACCAGATTCACCAGTTGCTAATATTTTGTCACATTTGTGTATCTCTTTTTATATACTTGTATACATTTTCTTTATTTTTTTGTGCTAGAATATTTTGAGAGCTAATTGCACCTATCCTGATACTCTAAAATACTTCAGCTTGTGACTCATAACAATGTTCTCTTATATAATCACAATACATTTTTTAATGTATATTTTATATTGCTACAACACTATAATATAAAATCTGGGGGACGGATGTGGCTCAAGTGGTTGGGCGTCCATCTGCCATATGGAGGGACCCAGGTTCGATCCCTGGGAAATCCCGGTAAAAAAAAAAAAAAGGCGAGCGGCCATGCAGCAAGATGATGATGCAGCAAGAGAAAGACAAAGGGGAGATCCGAGACAAGACGCACTGAAAACCAAGAACCGGGGTGACGCAGGTGGCAGGGTGCCTCTCTCCCACATTGGGGGTTCCCAGGATCGAATCCCGGTGAAAACTGGAGGAGAAGGATGAGAAGAGAAGGCAGGAAGCAGACACAGAGGATCACCCAGCAAATGGACACAGACAGCAGGCAGGGAGGGGGGGAATAAATAAATAAATAAATCTTTTTTTAAAAATCCATATTCAGGCCCCATTTGTCACAATGTCCATCATAGCTTATATATTTTTTGACCCAGGATCCAACTAAAGATCACACAATGCATGTAATTGTCATATATTCTTAACCTAGAACATAGCTGTATTAGTCAGCCAAAGAGGTGCTGATGCAAAGTACCAGGAATCTGTTGGCTTTTATAAAGAGTATTTATTTGGGATAAAAGCTTAACAGTTACAAGGCCCTAAAGAGTCTAGCTCAAGGTTGGTTTCTCACCAAAGTCAGTTGCCACGTGTTGAAGCAAGATGGTTGCCGATCTCTGCAAGCGTTTAGCCTTCCTCTCTGTCCACTACAGGCTGGCATAGGGCTTGCCTCTCTTCATGGGCCCACAAGATCAAAGTTCTCTCCTCTTCCATGTCATGAAAAAGTTCTCTCCTCTGGTATCTATGGAACTCTCTCTTCTGTGTATCTTGAGTGAATGTCCATTTATATCAGCCCACTAAGGGAGCGGGGACTTAACCTGCATTACACCCTAACTGACATGATCGAATCAAAGCCCTAATCTTAACATAATTTAATCAAAGACATCTCAGCTGAATCTAATACAATGAAAGGGTATCACACCCAGAAGAACAGACCAGTTTACAACATAATCTCTCTTTTTGGAATTCATAAATAATCTCAAACTGCCACAGTTCCCTAGCTTTTTTTGTTGTTGTTCTATATATTTTTCATGAATCCAGCCAATTATTTTGCAGCATGTCTCTTAATATGGATTCGTCTGATTGTTTCCTCATGATTAAATTCAGGTTTAACAGTTTTTTGGCAGAAATACTCCTTAGGTGAAGTGTCCTCCATGCTTCACATGGAGGGGCACATGATATCCAATTATTGTCCAATTTTATCCAATTATTAGTTAATTTTCACCATTTGGTTAAGTTGGTGTCCAGCAGTTTTCTCCACTGTAAAGATCTCTTTACTCCTTTGTAACTAGTAAGTAATCCATGGGATGATTCTTTGAAAATAAATAGCATTCTTAGTAACAGACATTACATAGTTTCAAAAAAGAAAAATGACCTATAATAAAATGTTATTTCAACAAGCCTCTAGTCAGTACCCACTGAACTATGTTATGCTAGGTGCTAGGTAAGATCAAAGTGGTAAAGACTGACCAAGAAACAAATAGACATAATGCAATAAATGCTAAAAGAAAGGGCAAAATACCACAGAAGCATACAGAGGAGTGACAGACTGTCATCCAAAGACCACATTAAATGTAGAAAACTGAAGGCCAGAAATGTGAAATGCCTTCACCAGTATTTTAGATCTAGTGGCAGAGGTGAGGTTTGAACTCATTTTTCTGATGCCCAGTCCAGTGATTTTTCCATAAGAGCATCCAAAGGCTCTATTGTAATGCTGGTTCTCCAGGACAAGTATAACATTTGTTATCACAGTGAAAACAATTCATTCCTTACTATGTAACTAAAAGGATAAACTTTCTCCAAACCCACCCAAAAAAAAAGTGTTTTAGAGGAAATATTATTGGGATTGATTTAAATTATGTATATTGTGATATTAAACTAATTGGTGACTGTATTAATCAGGGTTCTCTAGGGAAACAACTGACAGGCGATAACTGTAAATAGTATGAGATTTTATAAAATTATCTCATGCAACCGTGGGGATGCACAAATCCAAATTCCATAGGGCAGGCTGCAAGCCAGGAGCTGGGTATCTGAAGTAGAGATGGGAATTCTTTCTCTGAATGTTGAAATCACTTCTCCTTTTAATACCTTCATCTGATTGGATGAGAAGTCACACATTGCTGATGGTAATCTCCTCAGTTGGTTGTAGATATAATCGGCCATCTTTGCAATCAACTTACTGATGATTAAAGTCCATGAAATGTCCTTGTATTACAATAGCCCAGTGCTTGCTTGACCAAACCACCTGAGCACCATTACCTGGCCTAGTTGACACATTAACCTAACCATCACAGTGACCTAGTCTAGTTTTGCCTTAGGGAAATGTTTGCTTACAGTGCTAGTCTCCTCAGCACACACACACCACACAGGATATTGCTTATCTGCTACACCTTAAAACTACCACAAAACAAGAATTTTCTTTTCACAAATCAGGAAACAATTCAAATGGAGCTAAATCATACTTCTCGAGAGTAACAACTTCACTTAATACAGAATTGCTTTATATTTTACACAGTGTTTTTGTTTATATCGTTGGACTTTTCAGAAACAATCCAGTTACTCCTCGAGGTGGGAAGCATAGATCAGAATGAGATGTTGGCCATTACTAATGGTTTTGCATTTAGATATAAGAACACCTTATGTATGCCTAATTTTCAGAAGAGAAAAATGAAATAATCTTATACATATTCATTTATTTGTTTCCTGCTGTGGACAGGTCTGTTTGGAGATCAGCTTGTTTTAGGTATTGCTTTGGTGAGTCATGTATTTTTTTGTGTGCTCATTTTTCTTTCTGTTTACACTGAAGTCCGGAATTGGCCTTATCATTTGCCCTTTGCTCTGCCCTTCACCTTCTCAACATCATAACTTTGCTTGCTTTGGGACATGTGAATTTAAATACGGTATTCTCAATTTTTACACCACAAGTCCTTAAGAGCCACCAGAGTTCAGGAGAGACAGGTTTCTTGGAGGGCTTCACTGTGGAAGTGAATGGAGGGTGCTGGTCCATGGAGAAGTCCTTTTTCCCTTTCAAGGAACTCCTTGATAGCCTGGTGTCACACCCCCTCATACAAGAGACTGACTGTCCTCTCCATTCCCCCAGGCCTGGGCCTCTCCCCTACCCCACACACACACCCCTTCCCAAGCCTCACAGCACCTGGCCCAGAAACAATTGGACTCAACTCTCTCATTGAAACCCTGCAAAGATGATAGTGGCAGTGGGAGGAGATTCGAGGGGGGTGAAATGATTACACAACCATTAAGAGGGAGGAGCTCACTTACCTTACCATTTCTAGGAAGTCCCAATCCTGCAAGACAGAACGGGCTGACAGGCCCTTGTAATTTTTTGTTGAAAATGACATTTTGTATATTTACAGCATGGCAATTCTGGAAATCACATTCAACTTCCTCCCCAGGGTCTGTTGCTGCTTGTAGTTTTTTGTTTAGTGACTTTTCTGAGCTAATTTTGTAAAGTCTGTATTCTTTGTCATGTGTAGGCACTGAAGTCTCTGTACTCTTAGCTTAATGGTCAGCTATTAATTCGATAGAGATTTCCTTAAATGCCTGTAACTGAAAAAAAAAAAATTGCCCAGTCATTGCAGATGGACTCTTCTGTGTGTTGGCCACGCCATCAGCAGCAGCACTTAGCAGTTTACAACTCTACCTTACTCTAAGCTTGTGCAAAGCCTGAAGGTCATCCAGAGATTAGAGCTTTAGGGTCTTCTCAGGTCTTTTCTGAACAGAAAACCAGCCCTGGTCATGCATGAAGCTTTCTGGATTCTGAGGAATATGTGTTAGTATTTCAAAGCTTTTATTCCCCAAGGTATCTCAGTCCCCAGCCTTTCCTCTGAAGCTTTTTGGTCAGTCTGTTGTTTGCCACAGCTGTTATCCCTTGCCGAGGTAGCAGGGGCCAATGCACTTGCCTTTAAATGTTTTTGACTGAGGCCCTCTGGACACCCCCCACACACACACACACTCATCAGCCTGGCAGAGTTCTGAGTTAGTCAAAATAAAGAAAAGCCCTTTCATCATGGAACCACAAGACAGGTCAAAACAACCACAGTTCTTTGAGAATAAGGTCCATTCTGTTTCTTCTGGTTCTAGAAACCTATATATTGTTTTCACGGCCAGTGCTAAGCTGAGGAGCAGAGGATGGGGCCAGGATAAGTTAAAATACCACAAAGCTCTCTTACAAATTCAGCTGTTATTTTTCATTGATTTCTCTTTTGGCTGGTGTTGCTGTAAACTTTTGATTAGTTTCCAGAGTTTCTAACAGTTTTTGTCAGTTTATCTGCTGCTTTTCTGGGGGTGTGGACTTTTGGAGTTCTCTACTCTGCTGTTTCCTCTGACCTTACCAACAGTTTATTCTGTTTAATTACTAGGTAGTATCCCATTGTATTGGTGTACACAATTTGTTTATCCATTCACCCATTGAAGGACATTTGGGTTGTTTCAGGCCTATCTGTTTTAATGCAACAGAGCATCAAAAGTTCATTGATATGGTTTCAGATTCCATGTTGCAGCTAACCATTATGAAACTATACTTGTTAAGTTTTCATGTATCAGAGAATATCCAGAGTTATCCGAAAAGGCTATTAAACTATTCCTCTGTTTTACTACATGTCTGAGATTCAGAAAAGTAGTTCCTAGAGCAAGGATTGTAATTCAGGTCTTTCCGTATTCTGGCCCCTATAATATAGAAATCAAAAAATCAGGAAGGCAACATTTAGCATGGTCTATATTAGGAACTACACTAGATACTTTTACGTAAGTTGTCTAATATTTGTGAAATGAGTAATTTTTTCCCATATACCTGATACAAGCATTTAATTTATTGTGCAGCTATTTTGAGCAAGGTGGTATTCTAGGCATTATCAGTTATATTTCATTTATTTATGACAACTTTAAGAACTAGATGATTTCATTCTGTTTTATAGATGTCCAAATTGATGTGAAGAAGGAAGTAAATTGCCTAGTGTTTCATGGTAATAAAGAATGGCAGAGGGAAGCGGGTGTGGCTCAGCGGATGGAGCCCCCGTTTACCATATGGGAGGCCCGGGTTCGCATCCCGAGGCCTCCTTGTGAGGGCACGCCGGCCTGGGCGGTGCAGTGGGCTGATGCAGCGACCTCGTGGCAGGAAGCGGGTGTGGTGCAATGGATAGAGCACCCGTTTACCATGCGAGAGGCCCCGGGTTCGCTTCCTGGCGCCTCCTTGTGAGGGCAGGCCGGCTTGCGCAGCGCCGTGGGACGGGGACACGGGGAGTGGACACAGCGGCACGAGCAGCAAGGGGGGGATGGATAAATAAAATAAATAAATCTTTAAAAAAAAAAGAATGGCAGAGCCAGGATTTATACCTCCCTCCATTCTTTCCTTCCTCAAACACTGTATAATACAGTGCTTCTACTATGCTTTCAGCACTATTCTAAACATTTTACAAATATTTATTTTATCATCTTAACTCTTTGAGATCAAAACAGTTTTATAGCCAAGGAATTTAAAGCAAGAAGATAAATAACTTGCCCAAAGGTATAGAACTGTTAAAAGACAAGAGGTAGAGATACCAATCCAGGCAACCTGGCTCCAGAATCCATGTTCTTACCCACTGTATCTCTTAGTTCCTAAAATAGTGCTCTTTCTATTACATTATAACATTGAGTGTAAAATATAGTTGGAAACAAATACAAGTATTCATGTTGAAAATACAGGAGAGAGAAAGTGAAGGATACTAAAGTCAGTTGGAAGGAAAGAGTATAATTGGAGGGGACTTTTGATCCTTGAAGACCAAACAGGGTGACAGCTATTGAGATTTGAGAGAAGGATGTTTTAGGCAGAAGGAACAAGGTGAAGAAGGGTGTCAAGACCAAAGAAAATCATAGTACATGTGAAAAACAGAATAGTTGAGTATGCTTGAACGTAAGTAGGGGAGAAAAGTATTGAAAAGGTTCACTTATGAAAGGATTTAAATACCGGGCTAAGTAGTTTGGATTTTATTCTGCAGGCAGTAGATAATCATTAAAAGTCTTTGAGCATGGAGAACTATGAAAATTTTTTCTTCATATATAAATGTGTATATAAATCTGAGGGGTAACTGAAACTGTGGTATCATTTAAATTTTTCTAAAACCGTTGTGAAGCTTATTCAGGCAGGGGCCAGACTGAGGTTTTATCTTTCACACTGCCATATATTAGGTATATTGGAGGTGTGCTATAGTTAATGGTTTTTAAAATACACAGATTTATTATATTAAAAGGAATGTGGTTGATTATATTAAAAAGGAATATGTTTTGTTTCACAGTCATCTGGGGGGAGAGGTGGGATATACACTTATTTTAATTACAGTGCCACATATAATAGATCAGTTTAGCTCGTGTTTTTTGAGTGCTTATTTTTTTCTGAGTTGTTGTCTAGATGCTAGAAATATAAGCATAAGTAAGATCTGATCTCCTTTGCAGACTCTTCTTCCTAATCTGTAAACACTGGAGTGCCCCAGTATTCAGTCTTCTCCCTCCTTTTCTTTTTATCTACCTTCATTAACTCAATTCTAAGGCTTTAAATTCTTCTGACCTTTGATGATTACCAATTTTACATCCCTGGTCCAATGTCTCCCTTCAACTTCAAACTTACCTATCCAGCTGCCTCCTTTGTATATCCACTTTATTATATAACATGTCCAAAACGGAACTAGATTTCTCTCCCCCAACCTGTTCCTCCTCCAGTCTTCCCCATCTTAAAAAGTTATACTACCATTTACCCAGGTTTCAGACCACTAGCCTAAGCATCACTTTCACCTCCTTTTACCTGACCCTCCCCCCCCCACCCCCATGCATCATCAAAGCAAGTTGGTTTTGTCTTCCAAGTATACCCTATATCCAGTCACTACTATGTACCTCCATCACTACCATAACTCCAATTTAGGCCACCATTATCTCTTGCCTAGGCTATTGCAATAATAGTTTCTTAATAATGCTTTCTTCTTATAATCTGTTCTCTTTGCAGCTACCTGATAAAACAGAGCAAATTGAGTCATGTTACCTCTGCTACTACCCAAATTAAAACTAGTGGATTTCTATTAAATTCAGAATCCAAAGTAATCCAAAGTTCTTACTGTGGCCTACTTAATCTTGCCTCCAGATCTGTGACTTTCTGCCTTATTCACTTTGCTCAGACCATACCAACTTTCTGCTGTTTCCCAAATATACCATGTTTCTTCTGCTGTTCCCTCTGCTTAGAAAGTTCCTGACCTTGATATCTGTATGACTTGCTTCCTCACTTCATTGAGGGTTCAAATGTTGCCTCCTTACAGAGGCCTTTCCTGACTTCTCTATGTACGAGAGCTCTTCTCTCCTACTCAGCCTAACAGTTCTCAGTGTTACCAGTCAGGGTTTATCAAGGCTGAATTGCTATCCCATTACTCTGCTATAGCCTTCTGTCACTACTTCTGCTATTTACCCTTACAACACATTTATTATCATGATTATCTTTGTTATTATTTGCACCATTGATCTCCCCTGCCAGAATTAAAGCTTCTAGAGGACGGGGACTTTTGGCTCTTTTGTTAATGTTTGTGTATCTAGTGCCTAGCTCAGAGTAGACACTCCTTAAATATCTATAGTCACCAGGGAAAAGAGGCTCAGAAACAGATAGTCTCAATACCATTGTTAGGAGTATGCAAGAAGTACTGTAGTTACTCAGAAGGGTCAGGGAAAGTTTTCTGTAGGCAGTGATGTCTATAGCTGAATCTTGAACTCTGAATCAGAAAGAGGTAGGCAGGCTAAAATTGGGGGTGGGGTGTTAGGCAGGTACAGAATAAAATGGTATGTAAGACACACTTTGATTATGAAAAGCATTGAATGAAATGCAATTTTTTCTTATAGATTATGGATAATATAAAATTAGTTTTAAAGAACAGGTATCTTTCATGAAATAAAAATTATATGAATTCACTATTACATAAAACAAACAAAGGCTACTCATTACATGGAAGTATAGAGTGTGGAACCCTGATTATG
>JAQZBX010087034.1:0-12921 GCA_029593785.1 Cabassous unicinctus
CGTCTAATCTTTCCTTTGCTGGCTTTGATATGATCTGTTGTTCTTCAATTGTCCTCATTTCCTACATCTTTATCATTGCCGCCATTATACGATCTGCTTTACCCAGGGGCGATGCAAGGCCATCTCCACCTTGGCTCCCACATGGTGGCTGTTACTATTTTCTTTGGCACACTGATATTTATGTACCTACAGCCCAAATCAAACCACTCTCTGGACACAGATAAAATGGCTTCTGTATTTTATACAGTGGTGAACCCCACTAATCCATATTGAACCCCCTAATCTACAGTCTAAAGAATATAGAGGTGAAAGAAGCCTTGAAATAGCCTTGGATAAAGGTTGTGAAACCTTAAAGATATTGCAATTAAGAAAATTATAAAAATGCTTTATGAAAGAATATCAGGGAAATAAATCAAGTTTTCTCTTGATTATATATTTCTTATCATTCTTTTCCAACCAACTGAAACTATGAGTTTCTTTAACACATCTTGACCTTTTCTACAAGGACCAAGGGCAACTTTGGAAAGTCAGTATGATTTAAAGAGTCCTGAGGCCATCAGCTTTTAAAGACTACAGAAATTATGTTGAAACAAACACAGACACAAACATACATATCCCAAGTAAAGGTGGCAGCAGATTTTGTCAGAGCTCTGAATTCTGGAACAAGACTGCCTGAGTTTGGTATTTCCTTCACTTACTAGCTTTGCAACCTCAGACAATGCACAAATTCTGTGTGGCTCTGTGTGTGTAATTCTGGAAAATAATAGGACAATATTCAATGATAAAAGGGTAATCTAAATGTTTGTTACATAAATTTTTGATACAAAAATGTTATACCTGATTTAAAATAATTCATTGAGCTTTCAAAAGCATTCATTCTTTAAGTAAAATGAAGAAAGCCTGGCTAATGTTTACTGTCTGCTAGGCACTTAAGTAATCCTGCTCCTTCTAAGAAAACAGAACTAAGAGATGGGTGAGGTTTTATTTCCAGGCCTCAATTATTTATAAATTGTCTAAGGTCACAAAACTAGTTACTTAAAAATTACAAATGCAAATTCAATTCTATATGACTTTTGGTTTATTAACTATCGTTATTATGAATAAAGGTTATTTTAATATCTGAATTTAATGTGCCATTATCAAATTCAAAAAAAAAAATAAACAATCATTACTTTTGTTCTAAATAGATTACTTAGAAGAACATGGTGCGGGAAGCGGGTGTGGCTCAATCGATGGAGCTCCCGTTTACCAAATGGGAGGCCCCGGGTTCGCTTCCCAGGGCCTCCTTGTGAGGGCAGGCCAGCCCACGCGGCGTGGTGGGCTGATGCGGCGGGGCCTCACAGCAAGGGGGTGATAAGCAGACACAGAGAAGACACACAGCAGGTGGATGCAGCAGACACAGACAG
Organism: Cabassous unicinctus; assembly: GCA_029593785.1. Classification (NCBI taxonomy): domain Eukaryota; kingdom Metazoa; phylum Chordata; class Mammalia; order Cingulata; family Chlamyphoridae; genus Cabassous; species Cabassous unicinctus. Next base: position 1,407 of record JAQZBX010087034.1, read on the forward strand.
CAAGGGGGGGATAAATGGATAAATAAATGGATCTTTAATAAAGAAAAAAAAAAGAAGAACATGGTGATAGGAAATTGTATTTTTACATAAATAAATTTATGTGTATGCATATTGGTTTAATTAAAAGTAATCTTAAGTTGTGGTGCCATTTATCTGTACCTGCAGTTTATGCATTCATTTTTGTGGGATCATGACATATAATTAAAAAAAATTAATGATCAATGTCCTTTTGTAGTTTGAAATTTCAGAAAAAGCAATTCCAAATTAGTGACTTAATATTATTTTATATTTTACCATTTTTTAATGATATATTGAAATTTGTGGTCATTGCATAGGACACAACTTGGGGCTTGCAAATGCATGGTAATTATTTCCTCCTCTACACTTAATTTGCAACTAATTCAGTAATACTGTCATGAGGTCATTTTAGAACCTTGTGCTTGAATGAATTCTCAGGTTTTTATTTTATTGTTTTTTATTTATTTATTTGTTTTTTAAAAGATACTTAGATTACATAAATGTTTCATAAAAAGTGTAGGGTATTTACATATACACCACTCCCTACCCCTCCCACACTTTCCCACATTAACAACATCCTTCATTAGTGTGGTCCTTTTGTTACAATTGATGAACACACATTGTAGCATTGTCACCAAGTGTGGTTTATAGTTTACATTATAGTTTAAACTCTCTCCCACACATTTTTATAAGTTTGATAAGATATATATTGGCCTGTATCTGTCACTGCAACATCATTCAGGAGAATTCCAATGTCCAGAAAATGCCACCATATTACACCTATTGAATTCTCAGGTTTTTAAAGCAGGTTTAAAAGAGAAACCCGTGTTTCTCCTCACCCCAATAAGGCAGGTGATATGCATTTATTTTGGAAGATACACAGATAACTCACATATTACATATACAATGCATAGAAGCATCATAGTTTCTCCTTTAACAGGTAAAGAAATTCATGTCTACAGAACGTGATCCACCTGAGGAACACTGGTTTTCAAAGGTTTCACTGCACCTCTCTGCTGCATAGGATTATTTATAACAGCAATGCTTAAACTTAATTGAATTGGAGTTTTCATGTCTTTAAACATTTTTAATTCCCTGCTATTGACAATCACTTCTTAAGTTGACCCTGGCTTTTCTCAGAGATTTCAGCTAAGAAATTAAAATGTTTTCGATAGTCATGTCATTCAGCTCCTTCTTGAGCAGAAACTCTTCTGTGCACCTCTAAAATTTTTCTTTAGAAATTGCTTTAGGAGGTTGATTCTACTGAAATGCCAGTCACTCAGTCAAAACCTCAAAATCAACTTTATTCATTTTATCTCCAGTTTTATTTTTTAAAAATATGTATTTTTCATTTCTCCTTTGGTGTCTATGAGGTTTTGTTTCTGGACATAGATAGAATCAAGAGGCTGAAAAAAAAGTAGCAAAAAATGAATATTTGATGGAGTCTGAGATTAAAGAAGAACAGGACCAATTTCAGAAAGATTTCACCCTGAATTTGAGTTTTGCTATCACTAGTTGTATAATATAGAAAGTTCAAGTTATGTGTAAAAAGAAAAATGAAAAACACTTACCTCACAGTTTAGGTAAGAAGATTTCAATACAAATTTATGTAAATACCTTCACACAATGACTGGCACATAAAAAAAGCTTGAGAAATATCAATATTATTATTATTGTCAGTTCCATGAACCATCATCAAGACATTTTTTGGTATCCACAATTAATAGCATTGTAATTTGAATAAAAATAAAAGCAATTTTTTTGGACATGGATATTAAAATCTTTAGAATCTTATGAGATATTTTTAGCCTTAGCTGCTTCTTAACTATTTTCAATTGTGTCAAGAATGCTTTTTTCTTAAAAGAAAAGGGCCGTTTCTTTTTAACTTGGTACTTTAATAAGTTATATTTGAATAAGACACACTAGTGATAATAAAAATAATAGAAAAGTAACTTTTATGTTTGCCTTTTCTTATCCCTATTCTAAAAATTTAGAATTTATCAACTCATTTAATCTTCTTATCAGCTTTAAGTAGTAGATTCAATTATTTACATTTTTAGAGATGCAAAATGTAAAACACAAGGAGGTAAGTAACTCACCCAAAGTTACACAGCTAATATATGCTGTAGAGTCACATATAATCATGTTCAATATGCAGAAATCAGTATTTACAAAATAGATGAATTAAGTGGTCAGTAAGCATTTTAACAATGACAATCCACCAAATAGATAATTTAAAAATGCATTAAGCTAAAATTCCCTTAAAATATGCTTTAACTTAATTACAAAATCAGTTTGTAGAGGCAAAGGATTTTCAGGAATGCATCTAGAATCTAAGTATTCAATATCTAATTTACATTTTTCTGTATGTTTGTTTATAATTCCTCACATTTTCTTAAATATAGTTTTTATATAAGTATTTTGTCAGAGGACCCCATATTCCATCTACATATTTTCAAAGCAATATTAGTTGTAAACTATGAAGAAGAACCAATGATTATATATAGATATTTTTATTTCCTTCTGCTTTCCTCTTGGCATTTGACTCAGTCTGTTAGTAATTAAATTAAGCATAGAATGTTAGCATTTTATTATATAAGTAATCACACATGTGGAGGATCACTGAGCTCATTTCCCCTATGAGTCATGTAGGAAAATTATACCTCAGAGCACAGAGTTGTTAAGGGTCCTTTAATTGGCCTCTAAGGCAGTTTTATAATAGCAAATAGGGCACAGAGATGTCCAAGGATCAAAGTAGAATGTAGTTAGGTTTTGGTTGTTTTTTGTTTTGTTTTTTTCCTATAATTTTGTTTTTCTTTGCTTGTGAGCCAGGTTAATGACATTCCTTGGGCAAAACTCCTGTCACCCAGCACTGAGCACAGCCCAAGTCAGTCAATATACTGCAGCAGCTGCCAAGGGGCCCAATTACCCAGTCCACACCTGGCTCTCAGCACAGCTGCTGGGAAGGCTGAAGGCACTGACCATAGTCTCATTGCCCCTTGTGCCATTTGCCCTGGCAGGCTGGGGCAGGAGTACAGTTATGGCCGAAGACTTAAGAGCTGGCCTCCTCACACACAGCAGAGATGCCAGAGGAACTCTGGCCATGTTCTCAACAGCCTTGCTCTCACTGATACAGCACCAAAGGGTGAGGAGGAATCGGGGATTTTCAGACACTTTTGGAGTCAACATCACTGACAGGCAAAAGAATAATAATGGCAGAAGGGTCTTCTGCCCTCTGTGTGGTGACCTTTCCCTTTTCTTTCCTTTCTAGAGCTTATGAGTATTTTCGGTGCCAGACTCAGGCTTACATAACTTTTTAATGGTTTTTGAATTTATGAAATTATTTTTTTAAATCTGGGTTTTAAGTGATTTTTTTGGTGAATCACTGTTCAGCTTTTTAAAAACTTCACAACTTTGTACAACTCTCCTTGAAAGCATAGGATATTCATTAAAAATTGAGCTTCACAGTTGGCTAAAACTGAATTCAATCTTGGTTCTTCCATTTATTAGACATGTATATACAAGAGATTATATATATATGTGTGTGTGTGTGTGTGTGTGTATGTGTGTGTGTTAGTAGACATTGTCATTGCAATGCCATTCAAGACAATTCCCAAATCCCAAAATTGCCCCCGTATTACACGTGTTTTCCCCTCTCCCTGCCCTCAGAACCTCCAGTGGCCACTGACTCCACACCAATGATATAAGTTCTTCCATTGCTAGAATCTTAATAAGTGATTGTATTCTATTTACTAGTAGAATACAAATAAGTCTACTTTAGTCCATAGTTTGTTCCCCAATTCTGAGGATTCTGGGATGGTGATGTATATTCCATCTCTAATTAAGAGGGGGCTTCGATCCTATAGGGCTAATGGATGTGACTCTTGCTTGCAGCTGTAGAATCTCTCGGTTCCTTAGTATGATGGTTTTCCATCATCAACTCCTTCTTGGTTGTCCTGGGTGAGAATAATGAACTGGAGAGTAAGTGTTGCAACTCCACTGAGATTCAAGGACCAGTTGGCACATGGGCAGCCCAAAGACTTAAGTCTCTTGGACATTAACCTACCAATTCTAGTACTAATTATAGAATCAAATAGAAGGATAGAAGAGCCATGTGTAGGGAAACCACAAATGAGTCGAACTCTGTCACATTGGGGAGTATAAATTACAAAGTAGGGTCCACTGGCAAGGCACCGAAGTCCTGAGCTATCTGCCCAGGTTATATAGTGTCTGGATGTCTCCAGAGCCCTTAGGAGCCTTGCTATTTGGGGTAGTATCTACTTTGGCAGTCAATGATATCCTGCTGAGATGTGCATCAGTGTAACTTCTCGAGTGACCTCCCAACTTAATTTGAAGTCTCTTAGCCAAATAAACACATTTTTTCCTCCTTTTCCCCTTTTTGGTCAAGGTCTTTTACCAGTTGCATTGCTAGTTGGTGCTTGGTAGTAATCCCTCAGTGCCAGGGAGGATTATCCCTGAGAGTCATGTCCCACACTGGGAGGATGGTATTTTATTTATATGCTGAATTTGGCTTAGAGAGATGCCACTTTTGAGCAACAAGAAGTTTCTCAGGAGGTAACTCTTTGGCACCCTATAATATTAGATTAAGTTTCAATTTCAAGGGTAAAGGTTCATAGGCACAGTCATCAATATCAAAGGCCCATCAATTGACCATCCTCCTAAACTAGTCATTGCCTCTGTACTCAGAGGATTCTTGCTGTTCCATTAGAGAATGTGGCAGAGCTCCCCAGGATGGGAGTTTGACATTCTTTTGGTTATTTTATGAATCTCTACCCACTGTGACAATGCTCCATGAACAGTTGAGTACATTTATATGCCTTGAAGGTATGCCCAGGTTAGCTTCTTCCCAAGTTTTCCCCATCACTGACACCCCACACAAATGATCTTTCCACCACAGTTGTAAACCTTCTGTGATGCAAAATCTCTTCAAAAATGAAGCCAATAATATAGCCAAATACAATTAATAAGAAAATGAAATAATAATGATAGTTCTAAAAATAAGAAATAAAATTCAAAAACAAATTTAAAAACATAAAAGTAAAAAAAAAATTTGGATAATAAAAAAAATAAAAAAAATATTTAGAAAGTGTTTTTGACAGTTTTGCCTTTCATCACTGTAAGATCTGTTGTCCTGTATGTACAGTGACATTTTCTTCCCTTTATTTCCCCAGTGTCTTACTTTTTTCATTTTGTCTCCAAAGAAGTTTTAGGTTACAGAAAAGTCACATTATTTTTAATTCACTAAAGATTTTGCCACTGAGATAATTCTGTCCCTCTTCCACAATCTTGCTATCAATGCCCATGAAGGTCATGCATTTAATAATATAGCTTTTCAGATTCATGGTATCTTATTATCAGTTATTCCACTGAGAATCCACTTGAGTTTCCTACTCCATGACTCCATCTTGGACCTTGTTTCATCTGGAAATTGATCAAATTCTAAATATGCAAAATAAAATGTTATATTATAACAGCAACTTTGCCCCTTCTTTTTATACCTTGTATGTGACACTACAACTTTTAATTTATTCACTCATATCACTATATATTAAGTTTCACTAATTATTCCTTCTCGATTATATCACTTTATTTAATGAATTCTTCCCCTACACAGCTTAAACTCCATGATTTCTTATTACAATTACCCTTGGCAACATTGTAAACTTTCTTACCATATTTCCCTCCAGACACACTAAAATTTGGTTTTTGAGGAAATTGCTCTTACCCATCCTACATAAACTACCAAGAATACTATCCATGCAAAAGTGAGCAATTACAAAAATAACATATTCAAAATCAAATAGTCATTTACATTTGCTTTTTCCCAAATCAACTTTCTGTTTCCCCAACTGTGTTACTATTTCAGAATCTTTGACTTTTTTCATCTTTTCCCTTACCACTCCCCTCAGTTGGCATTTCAGTAGATGTCAATAATTCTAATATCAGAGGAGAATTTAAAGTAACAAAATGGAGAACTTTAAAACTTCTTGAGACCCGTTGCAAAATACTCCCTGCTTCTACTTCTATCCTTTCCAGTATTTTGGCAATATTTCTAAAAATTGAACGTCCATTTCAGTTCCCATACTCTTTGTCTCATATAATATTCTCCCTCTTTAATCCATTTTTCCCATCTTTCTAAAAGCAAGATATATGCAAAAAGCTTACCAGTGACCTTGAATTTCTTTTCTTCTACCTTTACCTCTTCTACCTGTTAGTTTCTCTTCACTTTTGTAAGAACAAATATCTTGGAAAAGTCACTAACACTCACTTCTTCCCTCACATATATATATTTTTTATTCTGATGAATTTTCTCAGCATTGCAATGCAATTATTCTTACCAAGTTCACCAACACCCTTCTTATCCCCAAACTAGATGAAGTATTCTTAGTTGACTTCTACTGTAGCACAGGACAACATTCAAATCACCTTTCATTTGGGAAACCATTATATTTTGGTTTCAAAGTCACCAGAATCTCTGTGTTTTCCCATATATCCATCCACTTGTATTCTCCCTTCGTGGCTCTGCTTCCTTTGTTCTTTAAATAATGCTAGTATTTTAGAATTCTACCTTAAGCTAACTCATTTCCCTTTGGGCACTCTTGTTGAGAGCTCTCATCTAAAGCTATGAGAACAGTTTTCATGTATATTCCAGTAATGAATAAGTTTAATTCATTAGGCCAGTTTTATCCTATGAGCTCTGGACACATGTACCCAGGAGCTTCCCACACTACAATTAGCTATGTCAGAGGAACTAAAATTGATGATGTTTAAAAGAGAATTCAGCAATTCAAAACCCACTCTACTCTATGCCTATGCCTTGGCTCATATATTTTGTAGATCAATGATGAATCTTGTCATCTTTTAGCCAGTCATCCAGGTAAGAAACCAAGAAAACATACTTCATATATCCTTCTACCTTCCACCCATGATGAATTAATTCTTGAAGACCACTAATAATTTAATCTCTTTTCTCAAATATGTCTAATTCTACCATCCCACATATTCTTTTATTTATTTAGTCCTTTACCACAACTTTTCTGGATTACTGCCTTCTAACTTTTATCCTAGCCTCAGCCTCGCCACAGTCTCATGTTTATGCCAGCTTGAGTACACTTTTTGAGTATACTTTCTAACATAAAAATCTTACCTTATTGTTGATATTAATATAATCTCCAAACTTCTTAGGGCAGCTAATTCAACCCTGGTTAAACAAGCTCCAACTTTTCCAGACAGGTGTCCTCTTTTGTAATTCCTTCATGCAATATCCATGCTCCATCCATGTTTCATAGTTTCAGTTTCTCATTTATGACAGCGGATTTTGTCAATAGTTTGGTCATAATAAGCCTTCTTTATCTTCAACGTTCTACTTAGCAATTTTTTTCTTCTTATTTTTCAGTTCTCACGTGAAATTTCCCTTCCTTCTAAATGCAGGGATCTAAAAGGCCTCTAATAAATTATTACACACAACAATTCATCTATCTGTCTACTAGTGTATATTTTACACTAAATTTCAAATTCTTGATATAGAAAGATGGTTCTATATTTTTCCCATACGCAGCAGGGTGTGGCAATTAATAGACTCTCCAAAAGTACTGATAGAATAATTGAATGAATGAATCTGAGATTTGTGTTAATCCAAACCCTTTCCTACTACCTTCATTACCTTGAATATTTTCCACCGTATTTTGTCTTTGTGTAACCCACAACAATCCAAATTGAGCTCAATAAATCTTGACGTAAGCTCTATGAGTGACAAAAGTACTTAACATTATATTTAAGTATTGCTAGTATATTTTGTATGATTTGTTTACCCTTAAAGAACCTTTATCTTGTTTTACCTAATTTTAAACAATTTTTGGGAAAAAAAATGATGTCTTACAAGCATGAGCTGATCTTTTGGGTTCCAATTTGCCTAACAGGCAAGAAACAACCACTTCATATGGCAGAACATTATACAAAGTCCAAGGAAAATAACAAATTATTCATTAATTGTACTCGTCATTTTAACATCTGAGAGAAGAACTTCAAAAATGCTTAATTATATTATAGATCTTCTGTATGATCCAGTGATTCCACTGCTGGGTATATATCCATAAGAATTGAAAGCAAAGACACGAATGGATATATGCACCCCAATGTTCATAGTGGAATTGTTTATTAATGCCAAAAATTGGAATCAACTCTGGTGCCCATCAACAGATGAATGGATAAACAAAATGTAATACATACATACAATGGAATATTATTCAGCTGTAAGAAGGAATAAAGTGCTAACACATGGAATAACATGGATGAATCTTGAAGACCTTATGTTGAGTGAAGTAATCCAGGCATTGAAGGATGAATAGTACATTATCTCACTGATAAGAATTGAGGAAAATAAGCAGTCACTGAGAACCATTATCTGAAAGATAGGTTAACAAGAGAGAGAAAGAGAACAGAAGTTTACGAGCCATCACCCATAAGGACATAATCTATGGTAAAGTGATAGAGTATAGTTGCATATTGAAGGATAGGACAGGTGGGTAGTGATATTACTGGATTTGGTGGTGCAGGGTTGACAGATGGGTAGATTAGGAAGGCTGGGTTAGAATACCCAGGATACTGGGGGAAGAGATGGGAGAGGGACCAGATCAACATGGGAATTGTGGATATGAGGTTGAAAAGTGCAGGGGTGGGCATGCTCTTATGGCAATATGACAAGGGAGTGTCACTGGTTTAGGGTGTTGTTTGGTGGGGCATTCAGGATTGGGCACATCTGGTGTAGGCTTCTGTGAAGTGTGTGAATATTCATCCTGTCATAATGTTTGTGTTGGTGGGTGGAGACCCACACGGTGAATTGGAAGGAGATGGACTCCCATTTTTGGGAGGGCTGATTCACCCAGAAACAGACAGGTGGGAGTCTATTATGAGTAAGGGTGGATCCTAATAGGGTAGGAAAATCAGCATGTCATGAGCTCTTTTTGCATGTAACTATGAATCTTGTCATCCAATGAGTCAAAACAGGGGGGTGTCATGTGCCTCAGGGGGATGGGGAGGGAGGAACAGAATAGATCAAATGGGGTATTTAGTGGTCAGGGGAAATATTTTCCATTACCTTAGAGTGATGGACACAGGACATGGTAAATATCATTTAAAAATTATTAAATTGTACAGTCTAAAATGTAAACTATACTGTAAACCATTGACAATATTTAGTAGCCATATTTCACTATCTGTATAACAGTTATAACAATGCTACCATCCACATACAAAAAGTTTTTAATCTGGGGTGAGTAAAGGGGAAGGAGGTTGGGTATATGAGAGTCTCTAGAATTCTGTGGGTGACGTTTCTGTGATCTAAAACTTCTTTGAAAATTAAATGAAAATTTGGGAGACACTGGGGAGTGAGAGGGGGAAGGTGCCACAGTACAGACTGGACACCAGAAAATGCAGTGATAAATGAAAAATGTTCAAAAAATTTTTTTTAATTTTTTTGTTTTTTCCCATTTTTTGAATATCCCAATCCATTAATTTTATTTTATTTTCAGTGTTTTTTTGTTGTGTTTTTTTTTAGTTTCTATGTATTTTATCTCTTACACTTAAACTTATCATTATTTCGTTTTCCTATTTGTATTTTGCTATTATATGGGCGTCAACTTTAAGGAAGCTTTGGATCACAGAATGGGTTACAATGGGAGTGAGAGAGGATCGTTGGTGGGGGGTGTCAGGGATGGGGGTTTCATGGGAGGAAGTTCACCTATATATACATAAAAGATATATAAAATTGTTCAAATGATCAAGGGGTAGTGCATGGTCACAGTGGGTGGAAAATCACTCAATAAATGAGAGAATGTTGAATTCACAGCCTGAAGAGCTCTGCCACATTCTCCAAGGGAGCAGCAACAGTTCCCCAAGTGCAGAGGCAGTGTCTGACAAAGGAGTATGGTCCACTAATGGGTTCTTGTTATTGATGACTAGCCTTATGACTTTTTGCTCTTGTAATTGAAACTAAGCCTTTTGTTATGGGGTGCCTAAGGGTTGCCACCTGAGAGCCTCCTTGTTGCTCAAATGTGGTCTCTCTCTAAGACAAACTCAGCATATGAATGCATATCCTTCCCCCAGCATGGGACTTGACTCCTGGGGATGAGCCTCCCTGGCAACTAAAGATTACTACCAAGTGCCGACTGGCAATATGACTGGAAAAAGACCTTGAATAAAAGGGGAAAATGGCAAAAACAAATGAGTTCATATGGCTAAAATACTTCAAAGAGAGTCGGGAGGTCATCCCAGAGGTAACGCTTACGCACACCTCAGTAGGATCTCATAGAACACCAAAGTGGATATCACCCCAAACAGAGGGGTTCCTGAGGGCTCTGGAGACACCTAGGTCCTATATAAGGGGGTATAGCTCCAGAGATTGTTGCCTTATCAGTGGGCTATACTTTGGAATCTGTGCTCCTGAGAGTGACAGAGTTGGACTCAAATAAATCCTCCCTGCATATGGTCTATCAGTCCCTTCTATTCAAATCTATATGTGGTATTAGAGTTTGTAGGTGTACTTCCAGAGACTGGAGCCTTTGGCTTGCCCATGTTCCAGCTGTGCCTGGAATCTCAGTGGAGTTGCAACTCCTACTCTACAGCTCAATGTACTCACCCAAGTCACCTGGTGTAGAGACGGTGATGGACAACGGCCATCCCAGTGAACGGAGAGAGTCTGCAGCTGCAGGCAGGATAATCACATCCATCTTATCCATGGGATATAAGTCCCCTCTCACTTGGAGGTAGAGTGGACATCACCATCCCAGACTCCTCAGAATTGGGGGAGGAGCTATGGACTAGAGTGGACTTACTGGTATTCTGTTGTAGACACATTGTGATTCCAGCAATGGAAGAAATTACAACATTGATGTAGCACCAGTAGCCACTGGATTCTTTCGGGGAAGGGAGAGGAAAAAGCCGTTGTAATACTGGGGCATTTTTGGGACTTGGGAATTATCTTGAGTGACATTACAACGACAGATATAGGCCATTTTACTTCAGCATATAACATGCAGAACTGTGTGGAAGAGAGTGTGTTCTACAATGTGAACTATGATCCATGCTTAGGGGCAAAGCCCTAAGATGTGTATATCCATTGCAGTTGATGTGCCACACTAATGAAAGATGTTTATGGGGAAGGTTGTAGGAGGTGTGGGAAGTGGGGAACATGGGAATCCCTGTAATTTTTCTGTAACATTTATGTAATCTAAGCATCTTTTAAAATATTTAAAAAAAGAAAAAGAAAATACAGATTTAAAAAATCTGTTTTAAATATTAACAGATTCTTTAAATCCTGACAGGAAATTTTTACATAAATAGGCAACAAACCACAAGCTTTACTTAATTAGGTAAAGGATGATTTTATAAAATGAAGAAATGTATATATTGTTTAATGATAATATTCAGCTGACCAAAGGATATATATATATATATATATATATATATATATATATTT
>JAQZBX010087035.1:0-12920 GCA_029593785.1 Cabassous unicinctus
CCTTCTCCTCCTGTCTTCACTGAGATTGAATTCTCAGAACCTCTGATGTGGGAGAGAGACATCATACAACCTGTGCCACCTTATTTCCTGGTTTTTCAGAGCATCTCATTTTGGCTTTCCTTTGTGTGCTATCCTGTTACATCATCATCTTGCTGCATGGATCATGGGGCCTGGTGGCTCACCTGCCCATGGGGCCTGGGGGTGTCACCCACTTGTAGGGCCTGATGGTGCACCTACACACAGTGCCTGGCAGCCCAAATGCCTTCTATATTTTTCTTTTTTTATTTTTACTGGGAGGTCCCGGGGATTGAACCCAGGTCCCTCCATATGTGGTTCACATTTGAGCCACATCTGTCCCCTGCTATATCTCTTAAGTTTGACCAAAGATTCCTAAAGTTATAGTCATTTCCCATACATTATGGTCATATAATAAACCAGGCTTGGTTTATCACCAGCATTCTAAAAACCAGACCTAGGGAGAAAAACTAGGTCTGGGGACACACATATGATTTCCAATATAGCAAATGTTTAGCCTACCCTGATTACCACAACATCAGGACAGCAAGAATATTCACAGTGTAATTGCTCTTTAATCCAATCTGCTTCTGGAGCCTGAGACCTTAGCTTCTTGAAGATAAACTTGCTGCACATATTCTGAGGGCTGTTGGATATAGCAATTTGACAGTAAGAGACAAAACTGGAACAGTAAAGTCCAACTTAAGAATAGGGTAACTACACCTGCTGGGCCCTCAGCCACATCTCAAATATAACTTTATGCATCTCCCAAGCACTCACCTGCTTGGAGACCTATGTTTCCATCTCTGCCCCTATACTAGCAGTATGATTTCCCCAAAAAATAGCTTTTCTTCCCCAGGCTCACTAATGCTTTTTCTTTTAACCCTGTAATACAATCTCTCACCAATACAAATTAACTTTGGATAATTTGGTCCAAGATCATTGAACTTTTAGGTTAATATCATCAGTCCTTGCCTTCTCAAGAAATTTTCTCCTAGGATTAATGTCCACACCCAGTTTCCTCCTAGCTTTAGAACTGCCTGAAAAGCAAGAAGAGCATAAAAATGGACTTGCTGCTGGCTTCTGAATCACATAACTCTGCATCTCCTGGTCCAAAACAGAGGTGATGGAGCAGCATTTTCCTCACTGTGATAAGCAGGCCTAGAATTCTGCATAAGAGGTACTAGGGTCCCAGAAGATGTCAGCCCTGAACTCAGAAGACTCTGGGTCATGGCTATTCCCTTTCTTACACAAAAGTGGCTGGGTCAGCTCTCTTGTGACAGCTTTTGTTCTCTTAACATTTTGTACCTACATGAAATTTCATTTACCAATGTAGATATACCATTTAGGGATTTGAACTTATTTATTTCTAAAATCGTGTTGTTACACAGTTCCCAAAGTCTATGTTTTGGCAATAATCATCCTCAACTTGTGCAAGTTTGGTTTCTGTGTGTGGAATACACTGCCAAGTGTTAAAGTTTTGGGTTCTAAGAATATGTGCAGTATAAATTAATTCATATATTTCAGTTGTTCTCTAAATTACTGTACAAAAGCAGTTTCTTTCAAAGTTACACCTGATATAAGTAGGGAAAAAGGGATTAAACCCAGCTTTGTTTGACTTTAATGCTTTTGCACTAAATTGTTAGTGTCTTCTGCCAAATTCTCCATTGCCAATCACCATCCATTCCCTTAATTTCTACTGATCTGTACATGATTTTGGGGGAAAATTGTTATAAAAAGTTGACAGGGACTTTTTATGAGTTCTGATTTTTGTTTTTAATTGCACTTCATAATCCTCAATTCATGACTGTAGAGAATTTAACCTTTGAGGTTTTCAGAACTGATTAAGACATTTGACCATTAGATGGCACTAACATACAAAATTTACTTGATGGCACTTGAACAGCTGCCAGAGAGGGGGTGATTCTTCCCAAAGCTGGACCTTTCAGATGCTGCAAGGACCATCAGAAGGGGAAGAGGGCAATGGGAGTGGATACATAGAACTCAAGGTGATGTCTAAGAATCAGCGTGGCAGGGTGTCTTGGGGTCATAGATTTCCTAGGCACAGAACTTCTAACAACAGTATTTTACATTTTATATGGCTAGGAGATATCAGAAACAATTTTTGCAGGGTATGCAAAACAGATCAGCTCTAAATGGATAAGAAGCACTTATTTGGGCTACTTTTTAAACCAATTGGACTTGTAAGGATTTGAGTTTTGCATTGGGGTGGGTATTTTTGGAGGCTAATATGCCCCAGGCTGCTGTGAAGAACTGAAGAACACACAGTAACAGAGGGGCCATCTTTGGCTTATTTATGTAAGCCACTTCCATCATGACCAGCATGACCACACTTCCATCATGACCTTTCCTCTTTATTTCTCTGTTCACAATCTCTTCTTTTGGAAAAATATATCAGTCACCTGTGAGCTCTTCACCCAAAACACAAAATACGTTTTTGACATTGTTTAATTATCAACTTCAAATACAGAGGCCTAGGATAGCCAATCCCTGTGTTTAATTTCTCTCATTTCTGCCCCATTCACATCTCAATTTTTCTTTTCCATGCTTCATCCCACTCTTTTCTCTCTTTGAAATTTCTCAGTCATAATCTCACACCTTTTTGTCCTTGAATTACTTTCCTCTGACTGCAAAGAATGAACTTGGGGAACTGGAATTTAAATTGCAGTTCCCTGTGCTTCTCTAAGCATGCCTAAAATCACTTAAGGAGTTCATTACAATGTACATTCAGGTAGCCCAATGCCAGCAATTCTGATTCAGTATGCCCGGGGTGGGCTAAGGTAATCTGCATCTCTAACAGGCTTGTTTGAGAAGCACTAGTAGAAAATATATGTAGGCCAGATAATTCTGTATTCTGTAGCTATCTTTCATATATATTCCACTAATTTTAATAGTTTTCCTTTGAATTAATTTCCTTGTGCCTATGCTGAGCAAACATATATTTTGTGTTGGATTATGACTTTTTTTCCCTTTCAAATAAACTAATTTGTTTTTGCCAGAATTATTATGGGTAGTTTTAAAAGAAAGGCCATGTCCAATGTACTTACTATTAGCGCTGCACTGAACTTTTGATTGAAAAATCATGATTCCTTCAATCTAAGAAGCCACTCATTGTAAGATGTCATTAACTTATATATCTCTAAAAAAGTAAAATGTTGTTTAATAAACTATGCCAGTATGGTAAGATATAACTAATTTTAAGATACCATACATACATATTTCAAAGATATTAAAATGAGAAAAAAAGATTCATCTTAGAATTGGTTATAGTCAGGTATATCTTTGTCCACTCTTTTATTTTAGCTTGAAGTTCTATGCTATTTTCATGAAGCATATCATTTAATTTACCTCCTGAAAATAGCATAGAACTTAGAGCTGTAATTTTTAGCCTATCTATATGATTATATTTGTCCCTTCTCAGGGTAGTTCAATACATTGAATTGACTTTGTAAGTTGGAAATAATCTTTCCCACTCCTCCAGTTTCAGGTACCATTTTCCATAAATACTTTTAGTTTCATGCCTATCTTTTAGTTCTCTCCATAGAGGTTGAGTGAATTATCTGGTTGTAAATTTGAGAATGGTTCTAGCTATGAAAGTTCATTGTCTCCTCTTCCACTCTCTTCTTGTAACCCAGCTGCCAATTTAATGCACACTTTCTAGAGTGTTTTCCTCTCATGGTCTGCATTTCACCACATCATTTGGGGAGGTCTGAGATTAAAATAAAACCATATAAAATTAAGTGATGGGGGACAGATGTGGCTCAAATGGTTGGGCATCTGTCTCCCATATGGAGGGACCTGGGTTTGATCCCCAGGAACTCCCAGTAAAAATTGAAAAATAAAAATAAAAAAAGTAAGTGATGGAATAACCAACTCAGAATTTAGCTTGGTTCTTTTGAATTTAAAAATTGGAAAGTTAGGATACAGGAAAGTCACACATACACTAAAATGTAGATTCAAACATGGGCCTTATATTTACAACAAAAATGGATTTCTCAACAATGAATTTTAAAATTGCATTTATCCATACAGCCAGAGGCTGAACTGTATAATCTCAGACCTCCCCAAATGATGTGGTGAAACTAAAAGTATTTAGTTTATTTGAAAGGGGGAAAAAAAGTCATAATCCAACACAAAATATATGTTTGCTCAGCATAGGCACAAGGAAATTAATTCAAAGGAAAACTGTTAAAATTAGTGGAATATATATGAAAGATATATATATATGAAAGCCTGCAGTAACAAGCCAGTGCTTGTTTGACCAACTAACAAGCACCATTACCAGGCCCATTTGACACATGATTGAAACCATCACAAAGACCAAATGTGCACTTCAGTACCAGCAATGTTTATTTTAGTGTATGTGTGATTTTCCTGTATCCTAAATTTCCAATCTTTAAATTCAAAACAACCAAGCTAAATTCTGAGTTTGTTATTCCATCACTTATTTTATATGGTTTTATTTTATCTATATCTATATCTACTGATGCTTAACACTTTATAAAAATGTAACAATGATCTAGGAAATCTTAGAATCCTTAAGTCCTTTGAATACTATATTGCTAAAATGCAGCCATTGTTTTGAACATTGTTGTAGTTATTTTGTGTGTGAAGTATTCCATTCTGTGAAATATCATAGTTGATTTTATCCACTATCCTATTAAAGGACCATGGTTCCTTCCTCCCAACCAGGATTTGTTCTGCTAACAGTAAAGTTATGGATATTCTCTTGCATGTTTCCTGGTATACACATGAATTAATTTCTCTCAGGTGTACATGTTGGAATGGAATTGCTGGGTTTTGAGATATTTGAAATGCAATTTCATAAAATAAATTTTTTCAGAGTCTAGAAATTTGCATTCCCATTGGTGATACATAAAAAAAAAACCCTAAAGAACCACATGTTGTCCAAAACTTGGTACTGGCAGATATTTTCACTATTGTACATTGAGTAGGAGAAAAATATTATTAATTGTGGCCTTGATTTGCATTATACTGATGACTAATGATGTCTCTTCTTGTTCTTGACTGTATAAATTTCCTTTGTTTGTGAGATACCTGAATATGTTATATGTTTTATTGAACATTTCACATACTTTAATTTCTATGAGTTTTTATTTATTATTTTTATGTATACTTTATTGGTTTTGTAAATTGCAAGCATCATGTACTGGATTATAAATGGTTTTTCACTTTTTATAGGGCTTATAAGGAATAGAAGTTCTTAAATTTACATAGTAAAACTTATTAATCATTTCTTTATGGTTAGTATTTCTTGACTTGTTGAAGGAATCCATTTTTATACCAAGGACTAGAAGATAAATATACTTTTTACCAATGACTTTTAAAATATTGTTCATGAAATTTAGGTCCTTAATATCTGTTGGGATTAGGAAGGATATGTGCTATGAGATAGAGATGTAATTTAACATATTTCCTATATGGATATTTACTTTTTAAAAAAATTTTTATATTTATATCAGTGTTACATGTTACTCAGTTAAGATAACTTCAATAACAGTAAGTCTGCTTTAGTTGCAATTGCACACACCCTTACTTTTGTTCATTCCTCAGTCTTGTGGGATTTGGGACAATGTTCACTCTGACTGCTTCAGGCTGAGAAGGGATGTAGATATTATGGGGCAGAGGAATGGAATTACTTGCTTGCAGTTGAAGATATGCCTTCCTTTTTGGCTGGGGCTGGACCATCATCATGATTTTGTTAGCTGTCCATGGGGCAGGTCTGAAGAACTGGAGAGTAGGAATTAGCCACATATCTGCTGGGTTTCAGGGCTCCACCAGCATAGGAACAATCCAAAGGCTTTAATTCCATGAGAAATATACTAAAAAGGTAAATTAAAAAGTATAGGTTCAAATAAAAGAAGCATAAGAATCATGATTAGGGGATTTATACCTAAGTTTAGCTATGCTATATTGGTGAAATAGCTTTTCATATATTCCGTATATTCTCAGGTAGAGCCTGGTGAGGGGGTATTGATTTCAGGTGCCTGTGTGGCTTGCCTATGATGTCAGGACACCCCTAGGGCCCTTAGGAGAATTTTGCTTGTGGCTTTGTTTACTGTGGCATTTTGTGGAATCTGAAGGAGACCTGCATGAGTGTAACATCCAGGATGATCTTCAGACTCTATTCGAAATATCTTAGCGATAAAAACTCTATTTTATTTAATATTTCCCCTGTTTGATCAAGGTCTTTCTTCAAATGCTTTGCTGATTAACCCTTAGTAATAAGATTTACTCTTTGAAGCTCAATTTATCAAAAAGCCATTTGTTTGCCCACTCTCACTTTATAGTATACCAAGTTTCACAAATGGTGTATCTTATTCAGAGTTCCCTGCTCTATTCATTGGGTCTATGTACATATGTCCTTACCAGTATCACACTCTCTTAATTACTGTATCTGCTGAATAAATTTTGCTGCCTCCCAGGCCAAGTCTTCCTGTCCTTCTTTTCAGTCATGTTCTTTTTCCCTTTCTACTCATTCATATGAATTTTAGAATCAGCTTATCATGTTTCTTAAAGAATCACTGTTGGGATTTTTATGGCATCGTATCTACAGATCAATTGTAAAGAAGTTACATCTTAATTTAAGACAGTAAACTGCCCTTTCTGTATCTCTTGATTGGTTTAAATCACTGTAAATGTTTCTAAATAAAGTTTGAGAATTTTTCCTTGAGCTTTTTTTTTTAAAGGAGGTATCAGAGATTGAACCCAGGACCTTGTACATGGGAAGCAGGCAGTCAACCACCGAGCTACATCTGCTTCCAAATGACAGTTGTTTTTTGTTTTGTTTTTTTTTCATTTATTATTTTTAAGAGGTATCAGGGATCAAATGTGGGACTTCATACATGAGAAGCTGATGCTCAACCACTTGAGCTACATCCACTCCCCTTTATTCTAACTTTTGAGCAGCTGCTGTAGGTGCCCTCCCATATACCTAGGCCCTTCATTCAGTGTGTTCCAGCCACCTTACAAATATGGAGATCACTTTGCCTGATGACTTTTTCTGAAACAGTGTTGTTTCTCACACACAGCAGGCCTGAAATGCCAGAAAATTAAACAGTCCCTAGGAGCAGACCTCATCAAGGTTGACAGAATTTAGCATGTAAATATCCTGGATGTCTTACAATTAGAGTTCCTTAACTCAGAATCATGTCTTTCACACCACTTTCCAGTATCTCTATTAAGTTAGATCTGTTATGATTTTTTAAAATAATAATTTAAAAAAAATTAAAGATACTTAGATTATATAAATGTTACACAAAAAATATAGGGATTTCCATATGCCCACTTCCCATATCTTTCACAACCTCCCAAATAAACACCCTTCATTAGTGTGGCACATTCATTGCAATTGATAAATGCATCCCGGGGCTTTGTCATTGAGCATGTACCATAGTTCACATTGTAGTCTACCCTGTCTCCCACACAGTTATGCATGTTATGTGATGATATAAAATGGCCTATCTCTGTCATTGCAGTGTCATTAAGGATGATTTCCAAGTCCCAAAAAGCCCCCCCATTACAACTGCTTTTCCCTCTCCCTGCCCCCAGAGCCTCCAGTAGTCACTGCCTCCACATCACTATTGTAATTCCTTCCAGAATATATTTGATTTTAATCCTTTTGATGTGTGATTTGTGGAGACTTGCTCTATGTTTGAGCTCAGACAACCACAATGGAGTTGACTTGATATGCACTGTTTATTGGCTGCTTTCCATTTCCTGTATTACTTCCTTCCTCCCCTGCTGGTGTTCCCTACACCTCCCAAATAAACTATTTTTATTCAAACCATTATCTCACTGTATTTTAGAAAACCCAAACCAAGACACTGACAACTTATTCAATGACTGTCCAAAATCACTTATTTATTGTTCAAAAATTGTTTTGGTATTTACAAATGTACACTATTGTCACATCTGAAAAAGAAGGAAAAAAAAATACCTGCTCCAGTTTTGCAATACAAAGTCCCCTTAAATTTTTAAACAAATCTTTAGTAGAACTAGGGGGAAATCAGTGAATGTAATATTTTAGCAATTAAAAAATATCAGTTTAGCCATGCTTCCATTTCTTAATTTTAGCAAGTTCAACTTTCAAAGTCCCTAGTCTCTTTTTAGTTATTGTTATTTTGTTTACCTTGAGTAGAAGTTGGTATGTATGATGCCCATTGGAAGGCAGGACTGAAGGGCTACAGGAGGCCCAGAGTAAGTGTGTTATATCTGGGATGCTGGGTCACTGGATGCAGAGGAGACCCTGAGGGCTCAGAGCCAGCCCATGAGAGGACCAGTCACCAACACAGCCCCATCCCAGGCAGTATCTCAGGGCATGAGCTATGTATTGAGTGTCCATGAGGGATCAGGACAGTCTGAGGCAGGATGACAGACTCAGTTCCCTCATGGTCAGATATTTATGAAGCTTCTAGTACATGCTAGTGCTGAGTCATCAACAGCAACTCAACCCCTTCTTACCATTCATGGAATTGCAGTGGGAGGCAGCAGGGGGAAGAGACTGTGAATTATAACAGACTTTGATGAAGAAGGGGAGAGGTCGTCAGACCATGGTTGGAGAAAATCCTACAATTGAGGCTCTCTTCTAGCTCCATACTGGAGTCCAGGCCTGCCACTGCCAGCATTTTCATTATGTGCAGCTTTCTTAGTGAAAGAATTAATATCAAGGCAAAAATGAGTTTCAACAGTAGCACTGACTCCATGTATTATAAAAATAGAACTTTGGAAGTTCCTCAAAAATGAAACTTAACTTGTATTTCAGTTTAGCACCACTTCATATTGTAGGCCATGATATTTTATACTTATCTGGTCTGGGTGAGGGTGATGTTTTCTCTTTGTCATCCAGGCACTTATTAGTTAATAGTTCAAATACATTCCAATAAGCAAAACATCAGTGTAATATAGATTTAGAGTAGAAGCGAAGTTTCTTTTGAGTCAAAGACTGACACATTATTTTTCTCTAAATATTGCAAGGGTGTTTAGAATACATAGTGGATTTCATCAAAGAATAAGGTCTTCTCTAGTAGAGACAGGGATCCACTAGGAGGATGACTATTAAAATTCTTTAGAAGAGATAAGAAAGGTACCTTGCTTCTGCCAATTAGCACCTCTAGAGGTGTGAATGAAAATTTGGTGTTAAATGAGATTGAGCATTTCCTTGATATTTTTACAATGGGGCTTTAAAGTACTATATTAAATTCTTTGAACTATCATAACTGTACTAAGTTTTGAAAACTCATACTGAATTGTGAGCTTTTTTGATGAAACTTTTTAGTATATTTGCATAGTTTTGGGGTGAATTCTTTTACAGAACACTCTCCTAATCAATGAGGTGTGTATTTATTTAATAAGGAAATCTTAATTCTGCATGCTATCCAAAACAGCCTTGCCAATAATTTTGGTGAATTTTAGTGTTACTATTATTAAAGTCTTTACACTTTGCAAGTGCCTAAAGATAAAATTAATGTGGCAATGTGTGATGGTGTAGCTTATTATGAAAACCATTGCTTTCAAACTGCTTTTTGAATGTTTGATTTTGCCATAGAGCTCAAGCTTTTCCCATAGCATTTGACAATCATAGGAAAGATGGCCCTGATGGACTGCCTTAGAAACTAGACTTTCACTCAAGCTTTGAACAAGCCCATCTTTTCCTAGTTTAGAAAGCAGACTCATAGTTAATGTGCTTACTACTGAAACCTCATTATTGGGTAAGACCTAGAAGGCAAACACTGACCATTTTTCCCCCTTCTTTTTATATAGATGACAAATGAACAAGACTTTTAAAGTACTTTGGAGGTTCATGAACAACATATGAAGCAATTTGAATAAATTGTGTCTCCCTCCAATTTCCAAGTCCTTGGTTAGGGTTTCTTTTATTTCCTTTTTTTAGGGGTGACTAATACATCTTAGGAAACTATAAAAATTTTTATGTTGTAACAATTTTATGGGCCTGCTTTCTTCTTCTCATCCTAGATACTAATGTGATTATAAATATATTCTTAATTCTTGGGACAAACTGAAATGCTCATTAACATTGAAAAAGTCTGAAATTATTTGAGAATCCAGTGATGCTTAAAACATAGAATGAAATAATTGTATATAAGACTCTCTTTTAAAAATTATGGTTTTAAGTTCTTAATTAAACAATTTCCATAAAAAATAAAAAAAATAGTATGGGTCATTAGACTCAGGTGACCCTTGGTCTATTTCTGACCTACAAACCCATAATGGAAACTGGGAAGAAGTAGCCTTTCTGTTAATGTCTGTGGTAGTAGGAGGTGGAGCCTTGGAACCAATGCTGGGATTGGGGTGAAGCAAGTGAGGCAGGGTTTAGTAAGTAGAAAGGGAGGAAATCAAGAGCCCCTAAAAATGACTTTAATGGGATCATCAGTAGGCTGAACCCAGTGAGGGCATAGCCAGTGTGCTGGAAGTATGCCAGCAGAAACTTTCCAAAGTAATGGTAGATGGAAAAAGAATGAAAACAATGGTAAACAATATTCAAGAACTGTAGGAAAATTACAAAAGGTGTGACCTAAGTGTGGTAGAAATCATTGTAAGAGAAGAAAGAGATTAGCAGAGGAAACATATGATGTAGTAATTCCTGAGGATTACACAAAATTAATGTCAGACACCATCAATAGATCCAGGACACTCAGAGAACCTTAGGCAAGATAAATAAAAAGCCTACACCTAGGCCTATCTTATCCAAACCAAAGTTCACAAGGACAAAGAATAAATATTGAAAGCAGTCAGAGGAGAGAAAAAGAACACACACACACACCCCATCAAAATCCAGTTACCTGGGGAGGAAGAAGGCTGAGAATGAGATTGGACTTCTCTTCTGAAGCCATGTAACAAGGAAAGAGAAGAGTGAAATAATTGAAATGGTGAAAGAAAATATAAAACATATCAATGTAGAATTCTGTACTCAGGGACATGATCCATTAATGTTAAAGGAGAAATTTAAGATTTTCTTAGGCAAACAAAAACTGGGGCAATCTGTTGATAGTAGACCTGCCTTGCAGGAAATATGGAAGGAAGTTTTTCAAAAAAGGAAAATGATATAGGGCAGAATGTCAAACATACAAAGAGTGTTAAGAGGCAATAAATGAAAGCAAAATAAAATATCTTGTTTTTCCTTCTAATTCATCTTACAGATAATAATTTATTCAGAATAATTATAGCAACTACATGGCATGATGATAGCTTAAGCATAAATGAATTGAATGATGGCAAGGGACAGGAAGAGAGCAAATGGGAATACTCTTTAAATTACTCAAGACATGATATAGTGATATTTAAAAGTTTCCTTAGATACTTGTAAATGCATATTTCAAACTCTAGGACAAACACAAAAATAACAAAACTGATGTATAACTGATATACTGAACAAGAGAGAAAATGGAATCATATATAATGCTCATTTAAATCAGAGGGGGTAGAAAAAGAGTGGGAGAAAAAGAAACCAAGGACCATGGCAACAAATGGGAAACTTTTAAATGTCGAGTAGATATTAACCCAAATATATTGATAATGACTTAAAATGTTACTGGGCTTACTGACCAAAGACAGACTCTTATCAGAGTGCTTTAAAAATAACTAAATGTTGTATATAAGAAATTCACTTTAAATATAAACTCAGAAGATGAAAATAAAGGAATGAAGAAGCCTATATCCTGCAAACACTATTCACACACAAAAAATGGAGTATCAATTTCAGACAAAGTTGACATCAAAACAATGAAAATTATCAGGGATATAAAAGGATATTACCTAATGATAAAAGAATCAATTCTCCAAGAGACACAATGGTCCTTAGTGTGTGTGTCCCTAGCAACAGGTAATCCATATACTTGAATAATATACCTGACTAAAGATAAAAAATGACCAATAAAGTCATGTGAAATTGCTCACAATGATTTTCCTAAGGAAAACACAAATAAATTTAATGGGACATCAATACACAACCACTAGAATACCTACAATTGAATAAAACAAAATAAAACTTGCCATACCAAATGCTGGCAATGAAATGGAGCAGCAAGAACCCTAATACATTGCTGATAGAAGAAAGAAATAGTAAAACCACTTTGGAAATTTTTTGTCAGTTTTTAAAAATTGTAAACAAATACCTATGTGATTCAGGAAATTCCCTCCTAGATATTTACCCAAGGAAAATAAATGTATACACAAAAAGATTTGTAATTGAATGTTCATAGCAGCTTTATTTTTAATAATCAAAAATTGGAGATATACTAAACTTCCATCAACAGGAGTATGAATAAAAATTTAACCATATAATAGAGTACTACTCAGGAGTGAAATGGGATAGACATGATATACACACAACAAAATAGTTGATTCTCATTATAACTAGGCCCAGTGAAAGAACTGTCAATATGTAAGTCATTTAACTGACACAAAGTTCTAAAATGTATTAAAGGAATCAGAGCATTGATTATCACTGGATGGAGAGGGGATTGGGACTGGTTTAACTTGGAAAGAGCAGGAGGGAAGTTTCTAGAGTGATGGAAATAATATATCTTCACAAGTGTGCATGCATTTGTCAAAGCTTAAACTATGCACTGAAGATCTGTGAGTTTCACTGTATGGAATGTACACATCAGTTTTGTTTTTTTTAAATATCCTAATAAGGATACAAAGGAAAAATAAAGTGAACAAAAGGTAATGAAGAAAACACCTTTGATAATTATATTAAAACATATTTCATGAAATTCTTTGTACATGCCTTCCACATACAATAGAGTAAACCCATAATATAGTAAACATTGATTTTGATGGTATGTACATACTGCTTTCAGCTATTTCTTTAACATAATTAATATTGTTTATATATATAT
>JAQZBX010087037.1:0-12920 GCA_029593785.1 Cabassous unicinctus
TTTTTTTTAAAGATTTATTTATTTTATTTATTTATCCCCCCCTTGCTGCTTGTGCTGCGGTGTCGATTTCGCTGCGTGTCTTCTCTGTGTCTGCCTATCTCCCCCTTTGCTGTGAGGTCTTGCCGCATCAGCCCACGGCGCCGCACGAGCCGGCGTGCCCTCACAAGGAGGCGCTGGGAAGCGAACCCCGGGCCTCTCATATGGTAAACGGGTGCTCTATCCACTGCGCCACACCCGCTTCCTGCCGTGAGGTTGCTGCATCAGCCCACCGAACCACTTAGGCCAGTGTGCCCTCACAAGGAGGCCTCGGGACGCCAACCCGGGCCTCCCATATGGTAAACGGGGGCTCTAGCCACTGAGCCACACCCGCGTCCCTTTATTCTCTATTAAAACAAATGAAGGTCTTTGCACAGTTTCTGCCTATAAAGCTAAAATTGGGCCCATGGAAAACACTGCCAGATAGAACTGGGCACGACCAAACACGTGCCAGGCACACTGCACACTCACTCTCACCGCACCCTTGTGAGTAGATGCCATTCAAACCTGCATTTACAGGGGAGGAGAGTGAAGCCAGGAAAGGGTCTCACCCAAGGTCCTACAGAGAATTAAGTGTGGAGCTGGTGCCACAGGCAAAACTAGGGTGCTAGAGCCCTTCGCCCTGGGTGAGTCCCAGCTCCCTGAGCCTGGATACTCATCTTTAAAGTGGGTGTAACACAGGGATCGATCGTTCTCAAAGGGTTATTCTGAGTGAAGACATGACAATCAGAGGAACAGGCTTAGTACCGTGTTTCACACATATCAAGTGCTCAGTAACGATCAGAATCCAGTGCTTTCAATGCTTAACTAAATTATATATGCAAATCAAACAATAAAAAAGCCTCCTGAACTTATCAGAGGCTAGGGCTTTTGATGTTCAACTACTTTGTAAATAGGTACTGAAAGGAGAAAAATTTCTAGAACTTATTAGGATGTGGAGATTCTAAAGCTTAATTAATATCCAGGTGCAGGTCAAACAGTGGAAGAGCATCCTGAATTTATGCAGTAAAATGGTGTTAGGTGAATTTAGCATTGCCTCTCTCTAGAGCCCCAGAACAGAGCAGACACTTGTGTCATTTTCTTCCCCAGATTTTAATCTCCTGGGCCGGCTCCACACCCGCAGTGGCCACCTCAAACCGGTCTAGGGGGAACTGTTCTGCAAACAGGCCTGGTATGCTGGGTGTGCCCCAGGCTCACTCCACCCTTCTCCCCATGAGGCAACTCCCAAGTAGGCTGGGCCCCAGCACCGTTGTCACCCAAGGGGCACTGCGGGGAACGCGGGGATGCTTTCAAACCTCCCCTCCCTTCCCCGGGATCCGCCCACACCACCTCGGCCCGGGTCCAGGGCCAGATGGAGTGTCCCCGAAGGCCTCTGTGCAGGGATGGAAGGCAGCAGAGCAAGCAATCGCCGGGCTGGGGGTGGGCAAGCGGGATAATGAGAACCGCTTGGGGTGAGGAAACCCAAAACTCTGGGAACCGGTCTTCGGAGAGGTCCCAGGGGAGGCTGGGAGGCGGTCCGGCCGGGGGCGGGGAACGCATACCACTACCACCCGGAGCTTAGAAGACCGGCCTAGGAATTGAAGAGGGTCCGCTGGGTGGGCGGTAGAGGCTCAGCGGACCGGGAGTTCCAGACACGACCCCGGGGAGGGGCGGAGCGCGGGGCGGGATCATCTGTGGTGGACGGACCGAACCCAGCGGGTACCTTGGCCTGCGGGGTCCATGTCCAGGCGGCGGCCGGGCCGCGGTAGGCGTCGGGGCCGGCGTCGCAGGCGCGATCGGAGCCGAGCGGGCCGCAGCGGGAGTCGGCCGCCGCGTACACACCAGCAAGCGGAACCGCCTCGGCCGCCGCGGCATTACGTAGTCAGCGACGCGACGGCTCACTTCCGTTTGGAGCGCGTCCCGCCCCCCGGTGGGCGGTGTCCAATGAGGGTGTTCTTCGGAGCAGTCCCGGCTCAAACGCTCCAACCTAATAGGCCGAGGCTGCGGGCGACGCTGGACGGGAGGCCGGGTTCAGAGGGACTCCCGCCCAGGCCGGCCCCACCAGCGAGACGCGCAGGTAGAACGGTCCAGAGGCGCGGGAGCACGGGAAGGTGGGAAGTGGGAGGACCTCCCAACCTGGCGCCAGGGAAACGCAGGGCTGCCGCGGGGCGCTGGGGGTGTTCGCCGCTGCCCGCGAGCGCCTCGGCCCCAGCGCCTTGGTGGGTAGACGCGCACCCCTCCCCCCCAAGGCCCGACACCCGTGACTCTGGGATAAGCCTCTCGCCCCCGAGCTGTCCTTTTTTATTGCACGGGGGTTGTGCAGAAAAAGACGTGGCCGTGCCGTTCGCCCTCTTGCCCTGCAGGGGCCACTGCCCGCCGGGAGTTCACCCCCACGGCGAGGACACGCTCGCGCGCGCCAGGCACGCCCGGCCAGAGCGCACCGCCAGCGTCCTCTCGTTTCCTCTTCACAAGCAGTCGGGTGAGCCAGGTCTGGCGCCCTCCCCATTTTACAGCTGAGGATACTGCGGCTTGGGGCGAGGGAGGTTAAACTTGCCCAGGATCTGTCAGCTGGTTGAGGGGCTTCCAGCACTGCCGGGTGTGTGACCACGAAGCGATCCGGCCCTGCTAAAACAAGTCCGACAACTTCCCTTTCTGGGGCTCCGAATTGTCTCTGGAAGAAAGATCTGGCCCGTCTGGATTGCCCTCCCCTCTGCCCTGGCTACCTTCTCTAGGTCACGTTTGTCTCTGCTCACAGATGCTTTGCGATCATGGCAGTATGGTGCTTTAGTGCTGCCAGTAAGAGAAGTCTACCCCTCCTGCCTGCTTTCATTCCAGAGATTCTTGCTCAACTCACCCTTGCCAGGCCATCTCAGAGGCTGGGGACAACAGGGACAGCCAGTAGCCCGTTTCATGCCATTCAGGGCTGACAAAGTGAATACATTACAGCTGGTGAGCAAGAGGCCTTGTCTCAGGCCAGGCTCCAGGGGATGCACCGCAGTGCGTGCTAAGCACAGGCATTGTTACCCCGAGGTGGGGAGGAGACCCTGTAGACCTCGCACTCCAGAGAACGTCCAGCTGCAAAGCCCTGCTTTATAGCGGGCAACGCCAAAGCCCCCTTTTCACAGCTGGGGCAACTTACACATCCTCGCACACCTGGAACCCAGACCGACTCAGGGCCCCTCTGTGGCCCCACAGCTCCGTTGTCAAGGCACCCATCACACAGAGCTGCCATAAATTGAGCCACGTTAATTTTTGCAGTCCCTTTAGGTACTAAGTGCTGGCTGCGATGCCCAAAAGTGTTTGTGGGAGAAAGAGAAAGGAGCTGGGAAAACAGAAGGGACATGGTCAGAACGCACCAGTGAGGGACACACATCAGGCCCCAAGTACTGTCGCACCCTCGCCCAGACATTCCACCGCCCAGAGAGACAATCCTGTTCGGGATCCACCAGGCAGGGCCAGCTTTACTGGTAGGGGGTGTGGGGAGGGGAACGGACCCAGGGCCCAGAAGGTGAGCCAGTGAGTGAGCCAGTAAGCGAATCTGAGAGCTGTGGGGACAGAGAGGGCAGCACCCAGGGTAACTGGAAGTCGTTGGGCTCCAGCGGGCTGCAGTGAGTCGCCTCCACGTTCTTGAGGTGCCTGCGAGCCAGGAACAGAGCGAGCTGCCGGCGCCGTCGAGGGCTCAGGCCCTGACCCACCAGCCAGGGGAAGGCGGGGCCGTGCGGTCCCCAGGCCTCCTCGTCCTCCAGCTCCTCCTCGCAGCGCGCGCGGTAGGAGCGCAGCAGCTCCAGGCACCACTCGTCGTCCACGCGGTAGCGCGCGTAGAAGGCAGCCTCCTGCGCCAGGCTGCCAGCTCGCAGCCAGCGGGCCACGACGGCGCGGCCTTCGCGCGCCATCACGGCGGGGTAGCGGTGCTGCAGCAGGCGCAGCAGCAGCTCGTTGCCGCGGTTGCCTTCCACATCACCGGGCGGCAGGGGGCGCAGGGGGCCCGAGGTGCTAACCACCTCGTCCTGCGTCCGCCGGAGCAGCAGCACCGGCCCAGGGTAGCGGCACAGCTGCTCCGCGACGTTGAGATTGAAGTGCTCGCGCACGGTGCGCACCACCAGCCCCTTCCAACTGTGGGGCATGACCTTGAGCGCGAGCGGCACGAGGTCGTCGAAGGTGGCGTCGAGCACCAGCGCGCCCAGCTCCGGGTACGTCATGGTGGCCCAGGTGGCCGTGAAGCCGCCGATGGACCAGCCGTAGACCACCACGTGCGCGGGCGGGAAGTGCAGGCGGTGCAGTGCGTACTTGACCACCACGTCCATGGCGTTGGCGTCGTGCTGCGGGAACGGCGCGCCCGTGCTGCCCCCGAAGCCCGGGTGGTTCCAGCCCAGCACCGAGTAGCCGGCCTCGAGCGGCGCCGACAGGCAGCCCATCTCGTAGAAGCCGGCGTTGCCCTCGCAGCAGATGACGAGGCGCAGGCCGCGGCCGTGGCTGCCCGGGTGCTGCCGGCGGTCCATGAACATGGTGTCGATCTCATTGCCGTCGCAGGCCACCAGCTTGGCGCGGCGGCCACGGTAGCGCTCCATGAGGCGCGCCTGGCCCTGCTGCAGCAGCGGGAGCAGCGCGCGCGTCATCAGGAACATGGAGCCCGGGTACACGAGCCAGCGGCCCAGCGAGTGCGCCAGCGCGTAGCTGGCCAGCTGGCCCGGCAGCTCGCGGATCTGCTGCAGCAGGCACTGCACCTGGTTGCGCGCCCCGCGCGGCGGCCGCCCCGGCGCGTCCCCGCCCAGCGCCGCGCCCCGCAGCAGCCACACGCCCGCCGCGGCCGCCGCGCACGTCAGCGCCCGGTGCCCGCTGCCGCCCCCGCCGGCGGCGCGCGCGTCATCCCAGCGGAAGTCCACCGGCCAGCCGCGGAAGTTGTAGGTGTAGTTGGCGGTCAGGTAGATCTTGAACACGTGCACCAGGGCCTTCACGAAGCAGATGACACACATGGGCGCCGAGGCTACGGGGCGCAGCGCGCGCCCTCACGCCGGGTCGCCGGGCCGGGGTCGCCGCGCCACGGTCGCCGCGGCACGCCCAGGCCCGGCCCGGCGGGCGGCTGCAGGGGCGAGCGCCACGCGGGGCTGTCCTGGGGCATGCCTCCTCGCGGCTCGGCCCTAAAGGCCTTTGTGACCTGGCCCTTCGGGGGGCCAGGGGAGGCGGGATCTGCCTGGCGCAGGCCGGCTTTGTGAGTCACTGTTGCTGGGGAAGAGGCCACGCCAGGGTGATGGGCGCACAAAGGGTTCCGAGGCCTGGCGGGCCTCCAGTTCTGCCCCGCCCCCGACAAACGCCTTGGGAGCCCGCGGCGGCCACACCCTCTGGGCCCTGCCTCCCCCACCTCACCCCCATGCCCTTCCCGCCTCCAGCAGCACCCACCAGCCACTCCGCGGCACTGCAGAGGCATTGCTAGACAGCCCAGAATCCACAGCCTTGACCTCACCGGGCGGTCTCGCTGGGGAAAACGCGCGGCTTCCCCCGGCCTTTCCCCAAGCTCCCTGGGGGAGCGCAGCACCCTCCCGTGCCTCCTGAGGTGCCCACGCTGGGTGGGAAAGGAAGCCAGGGGCTGAAAGAGGCCACATTGGGCTTCAGGTTGTGCGCGTGCTGGAGGGGCTGGGGGTGCTAGGAGGCAGTGCCCCTCAGCCTCCCAGCTCAGGGAGCAGGCTCAGGATGGAGCCTGCCATGACCCCCGTGGGGAGTGGCCGGGGCTTGGCCTGGCCAGTCTGCTGATGGGCCTGTGGCTGCCTCTGGAGCCGAGTGGCCCTGTGTGCTCTCAGCCTGCTGGTCCAGGCTCCTCCATGCCTGCCTTCCCAGGAAAGGGGTGAGCACAGCCTGGAAACCCCCAGCCTTGCCTGGATCCGCTTTTCTCTGGCCCAAGGGTGGCAGAGACTTTCTCCAGGTGGGTTCTGCCTGGCTGGGGTTCCTCTTTCTCAGCTCTTGGTTCAAGGCCCCCTCCCACCTAACCACCCCACAAGCTCTACCTTCCTCTTTTCTGGAAGGTGCTGGCAGGTTCCCCTTTTTCTCCTGCACAGGAGAGACCCAGCCAACCCTAGGTTAAGAGGGGCAAGATTAAAGACCAAGGGTAGCCCCAAGGATGGGTGGGGTGCAGGGGGCTCCCTCAAATGGCTGCTCTTGACCTGAAATGCATAAATGTTAAAATCAAGGAATTTGGCAAACCCAGCCAGACCCTCTGAGTCCAAGAGCTAAGACTGTCTGAGAGACCCCAGCCCTCTGGGGCAGGGGGTTCCTGGGCCCCTGTGACCCCTCTTTGCTCTCCTGCTCTGTGTTTCTGGGTGGAGGCCACTGCCAGGCCGTATAAGCCCCAGCCTGGTCTGATCAGAGCTGAAGACTGCTGGACAATCCAGTGGTCAGTCAATAGAGTTGGACGGGGATTGGGGACTGACCCCCCCCCAGGTACCCAAGTAAAATACAGGGCACCAGCAGTGAAGTTTGCATTTTAGATAAAAATTGAATACTTTTTAAGCATAAGTATGTCCCAA
Source organism: Cabassous unicinctus (assembly GCA_029593785.1). NCBI lineage: Eukaryota > Metazoa > Chordata > Mammalia > Cingulata > Chlamyphoridae > Cabassous > Cabassous unicinctus. The sequence goes on from JAQZBX010087037.1 coordinate 6,534, forward strand.
ATATTGCATAGGATATACTTATATTGAAAATTATTGTTTCTGAAATTCAAATTTGAGTGGCTGTCCGGGTTTGTTTTGTTTGTTGTGGGTGTTGTGTTTGTTGCTGAATTTGGCTACCTTGCTCCCAGAAACCCCCTTCATACCAGCCAGCTGAGATCCAGATTTTCCTGATTATCCAGCTTTCATCCCAAATTGGGCTGCTCTGCTCATCAGTCCAGTCCTGAGGGCCAAGAGGGTATCTCAGGGTCCACTGTCCACCTGGTCAAAGTCCCTCCATTCCCTCTGTCCTGTGGCCACCTGTCCACTGTGTCCTGGGGAGAGCCTGCAGCCCCCACACCAGAGTCAAGGGATGGGCAGGGCTGCCTGGGCGGGGGGTGGTCAGCGTCCTCCTGGGACATCCACCCCTGACCCTTCAGGGAAGGGTCCTCTGAGGAGCATGGGGACATGTTCCCACTGGGTGTCTCTTTCATAAATGCAGATGTTGTCTACCCCACACGTGGGGGGAGCAGACCCCAAAGCCCAGAGCAGAGCCCTTCTCAGCCCAGATCTGGCTGTGGAAGGGGTGAGGGTACCCTGCTGGTGCCTGGCCGGCTTGGGCCCCCAGGTGTGCAGAGCAGCCATGGGGGCTCTGGAGAACTGTCCTGGCCCAATTTGTTCTGACTCTCCAAGAAAAGCTCCTGCTGGGGCGAGCCTCTCCCTGCCTCTGCGCTGAGATTTGAGTTTAGGATGGAGGTTTCCCTTGGGCAAGGCCTGCCTGCCCTCCTCTGGCACAAAAGCAAAAGCCTGGGTCCCAGGGAAGGGCAGGAAGCTCGGAGGGGGTGGGGAGCTGGGACCGGATTCTGAGGGGCAGAGGTCAGAGGCTGGAGAGCTGCCCCTGGGGCTGCACCCTCACCCTGCGGCTGGCCTGGCCCCTGATCCCCCCACCCTTCTGCCGGCTCCTGGGAGTGCCTCGGCCCCTTCTCTGCTGTGAGACAGGAAGGCATGTGACAGGAAAGGAGCCCTCCCTGCTGTCCCCTCTCCACAAGGCCCCCAGACAGGAGCAGCTACAACAGCAGTGGTCTCTTGTGCCCCCCATCCCCATCTGCTCAGGGGCACATTGGCAGTGGGGCCGGGGGTGGGGCTGTGCCCCTGCTTATCAGCTCAGAGTCCCCTCTGCCCCCCAGTGCCAGCCCAGGGCAGACATCTGAGCAGCCACCCCACCCCCACGGGTCTCTCTGTGGCCCGCTGACCTCTGGCTCCACTCCCTCCCCCACAGAACCCCCCACCCCGCCTGTGCTCTGCTCTGCCTCCCTGGAGGCCCATGATTTATGCTGGGGCCAGCAGAGCCAACCTTGGGGAAGGGAGGGAGGAAGAGAGAAAAATAGTCCCAGAGGCCGGAGGGGCGGTGCCGGGGCCCAAGCCCCTGGCACAGGCAGCCAGCGCGGCGGGAGCAGACCACAGCAGCCCAGGGCTCTGGGAGCAGTGCCCGTCTCAGAATGCTGAGGCTGCCGCACGGGAGCTGGGGCCTGAGTCTGCACAAACGCCTCTGCTCAGGAAATGGGGTGCAGGGAAGATGGGGGTGGGTCAGGGCCTGAGGACAGGCAGGGGAGCTTCCTGGCAGATGCGGGGTCAGGAGAAGGGGCGGAAATGGCCAAGACAGCTGCTGAACATCTGGAATCACAGAGTCACCCAGAGCCCTCAAGGACGGAGGGGAGGGCACACCCCACGTCCTTGCCCTCCTGGCTCCCCCAGCCCGTTGTCCCTCCCGAGCCCGGCCCCAGCTCCTGGTGCTGGGTGGGGCACCCTGAGCACCTCTTCACTCTTTCCACTCCTCCCTGGGGGCCAGGAAGCCATAACTCATCCCCCTGAGCCTCTGACCATGCTGGATACATCCTTGGGTGGCCCCGCTCTGTGTGTGGAGAGAGCCAGAACCCCAGCAACCCTCTCCACAGGACCCCCCCGTCGCTGACCTCATCACCCAGCCCCAACCCCACCCACCACCATGAGAAAGCACCTTCTGCTGCCCCAGTGCTGCCCCCACTTCTAGTGCTCATCAACCTATAATGCGGCCCAGACCTGCTCGTCTCCTGTGGGGAGGGGAAGGGTCACTCCAGAGTCCCCCCCAAGGCCTTCAGCGTGCTGACTGGGACAGCCACATGCCGCCCCTTCCTTCCCCCATCAGGGTGAAGCCTGGGTTGGGGTCAGGAGTCCTGCAAGCCCATGAAAAAAGGGCTGAACTCTGGCGCACACACACACCCAGGGCCAGGACATGGCCTGCACCACTTGCAGACTCCATTGGAAGGACGGTGCTCCAGGAGCCCCTTGGAGCAGGGGCCTTATCCTTTCCATCACTGCCACATGCAGCACTGGGTTTGATATCGGGGGAGCGCTTAGTTATTTTGAATTGTTATTCAAATTGTAACAGGCACTCACTGCAGCTGGTGAGACGAGGAGGTGTAGCATGGCCTGTCCAGAGCAGCCAGTCTGGCTTTTCGCATTCTTCTCTACCCGCCTGCAAACAAAACACGGCGACTCAGCCAGGGGGTGTTCTGCCCTTTGCTTTCACAGAAGCGCAGAGTGGGCGTGCTGCTCGGCAGCCTCCTCTTCTCACTCCCGCCCCCGGCACCCCTCGGCCAGCGTGACGTGGGACTCACACTCATTCCTTCGGGGAGCAGCACACAGCCCCCGTGTGCAGGCACCAGCGTCAATGCCAGTGCTCGCCTCTTGGCCCTTGTTTCCCTACACTACGCTACAGTCCCAGGAGTGGCAATGCTGAATCAAAGGGCACGTCTGTTCTTAATGTCAAGAGATGTGGCCAGATTGATCTTCCAAAAGGTGTAATTCACTCCCCGACCCTGTCCTGGGGGCGGTACTTCTCTCCAAGGGCTCTGCAGGGACCCTGGGCTGCACCATGCTGTGGGTGTGAGTGTCTGGGCTTAACAGCCACTGGTCCTGATCCCTGACAAGGTGGACACCAGAAGCCATTGCGCCGGAGATCCAGTCCAGCTTTTCCCTGGCTACTCCTGGGGATCCTTCACCTGTGGGACCCAGGGCACCCTGGTCAGAAACTACACCTGGATCTCAGCCAGCCCTGGCTCTGGAGGAGGAGAGGCTGCGGGGTGCATGAGAAGAATGGGGGACCCTGGGCTGAGAACCAGACTTGGTGTTTGCAGGATCTGGCTCCATTTTGCTGTGCCCTGTGGGGCCCCAAAAGCCAGGGATGGAAGGGGTGTAAGAGCGCTCCCCACCCCCCCTTGCCCAGTCACCCACATCCAGCCGAATCTAAGCCCCCAGGTTCCAGGATTTGAGCCTCACTTGTGGGCTCCGACTCCATGAGTGGGTCTGAGGTCGCCCCCCTCCCCTTTCCTGGTTCCTCCAAGTCGTGGGGCAGTCGAAAGATTCCACAGAGCGGCTCCGGGAAGGTGTCGCTGAAGAGGCTGTCCGAGCGGTCTCTGAAAGAATGGGAGGGACAGCCAGGGGTCTCGGCCCCGGGACCCTCTAATCCTCCTCCCACCACGCGCCTGTGGCTCCAGGCTCAGCTCCTTAGGGGCAGCGGCGCGTCTTTGGGGGCACCCCGGCTGGGCATTATTGTGACGCCTCCTTAGGACCCCTGGTCCGGGGCTGGGGCCCACTCAGGGCAGAAAAGCAGCCCGGGCGGGGCGGAGGAGGGGGCCGGACGAGCGCGTGGAGCTCCTGGAGAGGGGCAGGCGGCCTGGGCCTGGGCGAGGGCGCCGCCAGGGGAGGGTCGGCGAGGACTCGGCGCCCTCCGGCAGCCAGGCGTCAGAGCCGGGGTGGGAAGCCCCAGCAGCCGGAGGGCGCCCGCAAGGAGGCCCCGCAGCCTCCGGACGCGGAAGCGGCCCGCCGTGCGCGCGCCTGGCTGAGACCACGCGCACCCGCCCTGCGGCCGGGACCCCCAGGCCTCCTTTCTTGGGGCGCCGCTCCCTCATCCTAAGGCCCAGGCATCGAGGCGGCGAGCTCCGGGGTGGGGCTCTTTGGTGACCCCCAGATAGGCGGAGCCCCGGCCCTGCGGCCACGCGGCGGTCCCTGGAGCCCCGTGGCGCCCGGGAGAGGAGGTTGAGGAGCGGAGAAGCGAAGAGGCTGGAACCCACCCAGGGCCGGGCTAGGCCGCTGGTGGACCACGGACCGGCAGGGCTGCCGCGGAGCCCAGGACTCCAGCCGGTCTAAACGGACGAAGGCGGCGTCCAGGGTCCCTCCGCCTTGCGGGGCGCACAGCCGGGGCGGGGGGGCGCTTACTGGACAGCGCTCGCTCCGAGCGGATCTAGGTTACAGTCTTCGCGGCTCCTTGTAAGTCACTTGCTCAGATTAAAAACGGCAACTGTCCTGGAGCTGACCCCAGGGGACCCTGAACGCTCCCCCCGCCCCCTCCTCGCTCACAGGGACTCTCTGTTCTCAGAGCCGGTCGGACTCTGGGCGGCTGCCGCGGAGCTCCCGCCCCTCTCCCTCCCTCTTTCCCCCGGAGCTGGCGCGAGGTCAAGCCCACCGCGGCCCAGGGGAGCCCACCTCCGCGGCCCGTGGGGCTGGCCCAGACAGGCAGGCCTTCTTCCCTGTGCCCCGCCCGCACCCCATCGCCGCCGGCTTCCAGCAGGGAAGTGGGAAGAAAGAGGGCCAAGGGCGCCCCTGCCTTGTCCCAGCCCACGTGTCTCCAGCATTGAGAGGTGTGGGAGGCATACCCTCCCCCCTTGGTTCCTGCAGCTTCTCTAATGGGGCTGAACTTAAAGGTGACCCCGCAACCCTCCACATGCAATCTTAGACTCATAGGCACCCCCCGACACACACACACACACACACAACAGGCAGCCCCAGCTCCAGTACAAAATCTGGGGTGCAGTGTGGGGCCCAGCAGAGTGGGCCTTGCCCTGAGCCCACCCAGGGAGGCAGTGAGGGGTGAGGAGAAGAGGAGGGGCCCTGCCCGTGAGCTGGTTATCCCCCCTTCCTGCCCCTCACCTCCTCCCCGGGGATCAGCCTAACCACAGGCTGCCCACCCTAGCAGCTTTGAAGCTGTCCGGGAGCAGGCCCAGCTGCTGGGGTGCGTGCGCGGCGTGGGAGCAGGGAGTGACCACAGGGAGGCCTTTGAAGTGCTTGGGCGCAGCCGCAGGAAGTGGGCGGCAGCCCACCCAGGCCCTGGGCCCACCCTACACCAGGGCGCGCCACTCCTGCCAGGGGAGACGGGGAGCCCAGGGCTCAAGCTGTCCTCTCTGTCCAGGTGCGCCTGGGTGCGGGGACCAGAGGGGAGAGGGGCTCCCACATGGATCCCCTCCCCTTCTCTACACCCAACCTCCTCCGATTTTGCTCCTGCGGGGGCGGCAAGGGGGCCAGGAATTGGTCTCTCCCTCAGCTAAAAATAGCGGCTGGGGCTGGGGTTGTGCGGAAAGGAAAGCCCCGGGCGGTGAGGAAGGAGCTGGACCGCGGGGCTGGGGCGGGGAGACAGGCCGCAGGAAATGCCCGGGGCCGCGCTGGCTGCCCCAGGAAAGGCTCCCTGTCAGGGGCACAGCCCCCTGGAAAGTCCCGGGCAGAGCCCGTGGGCTGGGGCCTGGGTCAGGGCAGGGCCCACAAGGCCGCCTGAGCCTCTGAGTCCCCCAGGCGCCCTCCTCTTCCCCTTCCTCCTACATGGGGCCTCGCCTCCTGTCTTAGTCCCCAGGAGGCATAGATGAACGTCCTTTCTCTGTGGCTTGTGATGACCTGGCACTCCCGTCCTAATAGGTGTCATTTGTTCACGAGGTCTTCTGAGGCCTTCTGCGCTGGCGGCTGGGCACAGGCTCCATCCCTGTCCTCAGGGTGCTTGCCAGGCACAGGACAGGGTGCAACCCAAAGAAGGAAGTTCCAGGGAGCCAACTCCCAGTTGGTTTACTCATGATAGTGAGAGAGACCAGAGAAGAGGAGGACTTGGCCTGGGAGTGGGCAGTGGGCAGGGATCCATCCCAGGGAGACCCTGGGCTCAAGGGAGCTAGGCCCTTGAAGGAATAAATAGCAAAGCCAGTACAGCTGGACCCCTGGGATCGGGGCACACAAGGCTGGAGATGGAGAGGCAGATCAGGTGAGGCCAAGTAGGGGGTTTGAAGGAAGCTACTTCTCCTGAGGAGGGTTCTAAGCAAGAAAGTTCCATACTCAGGTTGGCATTTCAGAGAGATCATTCTGCCTGCCTTTGTGGAGGGAGGATTGGAGGGAGGTTTGGAGGAAGCTAGAAGCTGGTCTGAAGGCTCTTGAATGGTTAATGCTGGTGGGAAGTGCACCAAAGATGGAAAAGTTTAATTCAAGAGTGGCAGCAGTTGGCCTTGTACTTCGGATTGGGGAGCAATGTGGGGGTTCTGCATGCTGACTCCAGCTTCCCACCAGTGGGGAGGGACCCAGGAGCACCACCATGGGCCCACTTGAGGAATGGGTTTTTGG
>JAQZBX010087038.1:0-12920 GCA_029593785.1 Cabassous unicinctus
ATTGTAAACATACATAAAAAAGGAATGGATATGATGATGATGAAAGGCACAATCCAAGAAATCAAGAATGCACTAGAAGCACATAGCAGCATATTTGAAGAGGCAGAGGAAAATATTAGCAATGTGGAAGATAGTGTATCTGAAATTATACAGATAATAGAACAGATAGATAAAAATACAGAAAAAAAATCCGGCAGGGACTTAGGGATCTGAACAACAACACAAAATTCACAAACATACACATTATAGGCATCCAGAAGAAGAAGAGAAGAGAAAGGAGACAGAAGGAGTGTTGGAGGAAATAACAGCTGAAAACTTCCCATCCATAATGAGGAAGATGGATGTACATGTCCAGAAAGTGTAGTGTACTACAAACAAAATAAATTCCAACAGTCTTAATACAGGACATATACTTGTTAAATTGTCCAATGCTCATGACAAAGAGAGAATACTGAAAACAGTAAGACAAAAGAGAGCTATCACATACAAGGGAAGCTCAATAAAACTAAGTTCCGATCTTTCATCTGAAAACATGGAGAAAAGAAGCAGTGGCATGACATTGTCAAGGTGCTAAAAGAAAAAAACTTTGGGCCAAGAATTCTCTATCCAACAAAGCTGGCATTCAAAAATAATGGACAATTCAAATTATTCACAGATAAACAGAAATTGAGAGTATGCCAATAAGAAACCTGCTCTTCAAGAAATACTAAAAGGAATGATGCTGATTGAATGGAAAAAATGAGAGAGAGAGTTGGAGGAGAGAGAATGAAAAATTTAAAAATAACAAAAAGAGAAATAAAAACAACATACAGCATACATAATGCAAAAGATAATATCGCTAATGTAAGTAATTCCTTGAGAATAAAAATACTGAATGTTAATGGATTAAATTCACCAGTTAAGAGACACAGATTGGCAGAATGGATAAGGAAATATGACCATCTATATGCTGTCAACATGAAACCCATTGTAGACCCAGGGATTCAAGGATGCTGAAAGAGAATGGCTGGAAAACAATCTTACAAACAAACAATAACCAAAAAAAGGATGGTAGTAACTATATTAACATCAGACAAAATAGGCATTAAACACAAAAATATTGTAAGAGACAAATATGCACAGTATATATTAGAAAAGAGGTAATCATTCAAGGAGAAAGAACAATCCTAAACATTTACGTTGCTAAACAGAGCACTTCACAATACATAAGGCAAAAAAAAAAAAAGAAAAACTAAGTGGACAAATAGATGTCTCTGCAATTATATTGGGGGACTGTAATAAACCATTATCATCATTAGAAATAACATTTTGACATAGAATCAATAAAGAATAAAAAGTTTGAATAATACATTAGAGGATCTGGACCTAGTAGACATATATAGAGCACTACACCCAAATACAGTGTGGTGTACATTCTTCTAGAGTGCACATCGATCATTCTCCAAGATAGACCACATGCTAGGCTAAAGAAAAATCCTCAATGAATTCAGAAAGTTTCAAATTATTCAAAGCAATTTCTCTGACCAGAATGGAATGATGCTGGAAAGCAGTATGGGCCAGAGAACCAGATTATGAACAGAGATATGAAAGTTAAAGAACACAGTCTTAGACAAAGAGTGGGTCAAGGAAGAAGTCTCAAAAGAAATTAGAAACCACCTTGAATGAATGAAAATGACAAAACAATATATCAAAACATATGGGATGCAGCAAAAACTGTACTGAGAGGGAATTCATAGCCCTAAATACATGTATCAAAAAAGAAGAGCTAAAATTGAAGACCTAACTGCACACATGGAAGAATTAGAAAAGGAACAAAAAACTAATACCAAAGAAGTAGAAAGAAGGAAATAACAAAAATTAGAGCAGAACTAAATGAGATAGAAAATAAGAAAGCACTAGAAAAAATAAACAAAACCAAAGGCTGTTTCTTCAAAATCAATAAAATTGACAAACCTTTACCTAGACTAACAAAGAAAAAGAGAGAGAAGATGCAAAGAGAAAAAATAAGAAATGAGGAAGGGGATATCATCACTGACCCCACAAAATTAAGAGTATCATAAGAGGATACTTTGAAAACTTTTATGCCAAAAAGAGGGATAATTTAGAGGAAGTGGACAAATTCCTAGGAACGCACAAGCAGCCTACATTGACAAAAGAAGAAATTGATGAACTCAACAGATCAATCACAAATAATGAGATTGAATCAGTCATCAAAAACTTTGCAACTAAAAAGAGCCAGAACAGATGGCTTCAAGGGTGGATTCAACCAAACATTCTGAAAATAACTAACACCAATCCTGCTTAAACTCTTCCAAAGAATAGAAGAAAAGGGAACATTGCATCTCATTCTATGATGCCAACATGACCCTAATACCAAAGCCAAACAATGATGCCACAAGAAAGGAAAATTACAGACCAGTCTCTCTAATGAAACTAGATGCTAAAAACCTCAACAAAACACTTGCTAATTGTATTCAACAATACATGAAATGAATTATACACCATGAAAGAGTGGGGTTCATCCCGGGTATGCAAGGATGGTTGAACATAAGAAATTCAATCAATGTAATACACCACATAAGCAGATAGAAAGAAAAAAATCACAGATCTTTTCTACATATGCAGAAAAGCATTCAACAAAATATTGCACACTTTTCTGATAAAAACACTGCAAAAGATAGGAATAGAAGGAAATGTTCTGATCATGATGAAGGTTATACATGAAAAACACCCAGGTAACATATTCAATGGTGAAATCCTAAAAGCATTCCCTCTAAGATCAGGAACAAGACAAGGATGACCACTATCACCACCTCTATTGTGTTAGAAGTACTTGCTTGAGCACTGAGGCAAGAAAAAGATATAAAATACATCCAAATTGGAAAGGAAGAACTAAAAATTTCCATATTTGCAGATGACATGATCTTATACATAGAAAGCCCTGAGAAATCTACAATAAATCTTCTAGAAAAGTCACAAGTTGTTAAGATCAAAGGGGAAAAATCAGTAGCATTTCTGTACACCAGTAATGAGCAATATGAGGAGGAAATCAAGAAAAAATACAATTTACAATAATAACTAAAAGAATCAAATACCTAGGAATAAATTTAAATAAAGATGTAAATGACATACACAGAAAACTACACAACATTGTTAAAGGACACCAAAGAAGACAATATAAGTGGAATAATATTCCCTGTTCATGGATGGGAAGACTAAACATCATTAACACGTCTGTCTTACCCAAACCAACCTATAGACTTAAGCAATCCCAATAAAAATCAACACAGCATTTTTAATGAATTGGAAAAATTAACTTTAAAATCTTTTGGGAGAGCAAGAGGTTCTGAATAGCCAAAGACATATGGAAAAGGAAAAACAAAATAATGGGAATCACACTACGTGATGTTAAAACATACTACAAAGCTACAGTGGTCAAAACTGCTTGATATTGGCAAAAGGATAGACATACCGACCAATGGAACCAAATTGAGACTGCTGATATAGATCCTCGCATATACAGCCATCTGATATCCGACAAGGTCACCAATTCCACTCAACTGGGAGATATAGAATGGCCTCTTCAATGAATTGTGCTTGAAGAACTCCTTATATATATCCAAAAGAATGAGAGAGGAATATGATCTCACATCTTATACACAAATCAACTCAAAATGGATCAAAGAGCTAAATAGAAGAGCCAAGACCATAAAGACTTTAGAAGATAATATAGGGAAACATTTACAGGGCCTTGTAATAAGAAATGGTGTCATGAACTTCACACCCAAAGCATGATCAGTGAAAGAGAAAATAGATAATTGGGAGCTCCTCAAAATTAAAAACTTTTGCACCTCAAAGGAGGTTATCAAGAAAGTAAAAAACCAGCCTACCAAATAGGAGAAAATATTTGACAACCATATATCTGATAGAAGCCTAATATCCAGCATGTTTAAAGAAATCCTAAACCTCAAAAATAAAAAGAACAACAACCCATTTATAAAATGGTCAAGCGACTTGAAAACACACTTCTCCAAGGGATAAATACAAATGGCTAAAAAGCACTTTACAGATGTTTAACATCAGTAGCTGTTAGGGAAATGCAAATCAAAACTACAATGAGATAACATCTTACATCCATTAGACTGGTGGCTATTAAAAAAAGAGGAAAACAACTGTTGGAGGGGATGTGGAGGAATGGGAACCGTCATCCACTACTGGAGGGAATGTAGAATGGTCCAGCCATTATGGAGGACAGTTTGGCAGTTCCTCAAAATATTAAGTATAGAACTGCCATATGATCCAGCAATTCCACTGGTGGATACATACCCAGAAGAAATGAAAGCAAGGACATGAACAAATATAGGCACATCAGTGTTTATACTGGCATTATTCACTATTGCCAAAAGTTGTAATCAACTCAAATGCTCATCAATCGATGAATAGATAAACAAAATGTGGTACATATATACAATGGAATATTACTCAGCTTTAAGAAGGAATACAGTGCTCACACACATGATAACATGGATGAATCTTGAGGGCCATATGTTCACTGAAACAAGCCAGGCATTTTAGGCAAATTCTACATTACCTCACTGATATGAATTAAGCAAATTGAGCAGACTCAGAGAGCTATTGTCTGGAAGATAGGTTTACAGGAAATAGAAAGGGAGAAGAACTTTGTGAGCCAGTGCCCATATGGGTGTAATCTATGTTATGGTGGAAGTGTGTAAGTTGGGCATTGAAGGAATATGACAAGAGGGTAGTGATACTATTGGGTTGGGTGGTGCATTTTTGACAGGTGGGTAGAGAGGTGAGGGTGGGTTGGACAGTCAATGGGGGCAGGGTTGGGGGTGGGAGCAAGGGACACTGGGAGTTGGTAGGTGTGTGGTTGAAAGTAAAAAGGTGGGGTGCTTTTATGGCAATATGACAAGGAAAGGTTACTGGTTTAAGGTGTTTGACATGGGGAGTTCAGTACAAGGCCCACCTGAGGCAACCTCCTAGGGTGTGTGTTAGTGATCATTTTGTCATAATGTGTTGTATCAGTGGATGCAGACCCACAAAGTGAGTGGGAAGGAGTTGACTCCCATTCTGGGGAGGACCAGTATGTCGTCAAACAGAGGGGTGGGATTCTCTGGAGGGCATGGGTAGATCTTAATAGAGGAGGGCAAACCAGTGTGTCATGACCTCACTGTTGTTGCAAGGAACTATGAATCTTGTCATCCAGGGAGTGAAACTGGGTGGTCCTCACTGGCCCTGAATAGAGGAGGGAAGATTTGAATAGATGGAACAAGGGTTATTTTAGTGGAAAATGGAAGTGTTCTACAGGATATTGCATTGATAGACACAGGTCATGTTAAATATCAAAATTTACAAAAGTGTATGGTCTAAAATATAAACCATAATGCAAACCATTGACCATGGTTTGAAGCTATGTTTCACTATTTATATATCAATTATAACAAAGGTACCATCCACATATAAAAAGGTATTAATATGGGAAGGGTAAAAGGGAAGGATGTTGGGTATATGTGAGTCCCCTATATTCTGTATGACCTAAAAGTTATTTGAAAACACAATGAAAAAAAAAGCAAGACAATGGGGAATAAATGGAAGAAAATGTCACTGTAAATACAGGACAACAGATATTACAGCGATGAGAGGCAAGTTGCCAAATAAAATTTTAAATACTTTTCATTATTTTTTAATATACCAATTCTTAAATTTTATTTTATTTTTAGTTTTTTTTTAATTTTTATGTATTTTATTTCTTATATTTAAACCTACCATATTATTCCATTTTCCTATTAATTGTGTATGGCTACTTATCGACTTCATTTCTGAAGAAGCTTTAGATAACAGAAAAGTTACAACTGGGGAGAGAAGGATTTTTCGTGTGGGGTGTCAGTGATGGGGGATACATGGGAAGAAGTTCACCTGGATATACATATACAGTGTACAAATGTCTTCAAGTGTTCACGGGGCATTGTTACAGTGGGTGGAGATTCACACAATAACCTGCAGAATATTGAATTCCCAAACTGGAGAGCTCTGCCACATTCTATAATGGAGCAGCAACAGAACACAAGTGGAGGGGAAATGACTGGTGAAGGACGATGATCCATTGATGGTGCTTGATATTGATGACCATTGCTGTGAGCCTTTGCTCTTCAAGCTGAAATTTAAACTAGTGATGTGGGGTGCCTAAGAATTGCCTCCAGAGAGCCTCCTTGCTGTTTAAATATGGCCTCTTTCTAAACCAAACTGTGTATATAAATATATTATCATCCCCCCAAAGTGGTTCATGACTCCCAGGAATGAGCCTCCCTGCTACTGAGGCATTACTACGAAGCACCAACTAGCAATGCAACTGGAAAAAGTCCTTGCATAAAAGGAAGAAAAGCTAAAGAAAAATGAGTTTATATGACTAAGAGATTTCAAAGTGAGTTTGGAGATCATCCCAGAGGTAACTCTTATGCACATTTCAGCAGAATCTCATAGACTGCCAAAGTGGTACTATCCCAAATAATGGGGCTCCTGAGGGCTCTGGAAACACCAACGTTCTATGCTCAGGACAAACAGATCCAGAGTTTGGTGCCTTGCCAGTGGGCCCTACTTTGAAGTTTGTGCTCCTGAGACTGACAGAGTTTTACTCACTTATGCCTTCCCAATGCATGGCTCATCTTTCCCTTCTATTTGAACCTATATTTGGTGCTGGATTTGTTAGGAGTACATCCAAGAGACTTGAATCTTTGGGCTTTCCATTTGCTAGCTGGTTCCAGAGGATCAGTGGAGTTGCAACACCTAGTCTCCAGTTCACTGGACTCACCCAGGACAACTAACAATGAGGTGAGGATTCACAACCACCATGCCATGGAAATGAGCCTACAACTGCAAGCAAGAGAGTCCCATCCATCAGCTGTATGGGATAGAAGCCCCCTCTCACTTAGAGGTAGAGTGGACATCACCAATCCACAATGCTCAGGATTGGGGAATGAACCATGGAATAGAGTAGACTTGCTGTTATTCTACTAAAGAATTATTGTGATTCTAGCAATGGAAGAAATTACAACACTGATGTGCAGACATTCGCCACTGGATGGTCTTGGGAAATGGAAAAGGAAAAACAGTTATAATATGGGAGCTTTTTGGGGACTTGTGAATCTTCCTGAATGACACTGCAATGACAGATGTAGGCCATTATGTATCTTCCAATAACTTGCAGAATTGTGTGGGAGAGAGTGTGAATTACAATATGAACTATGGTTTAGGCTCAGTGGCAATGCCCCAGGATGCATTTATGAATTGCAATTAATGTACCACACTAATGGAGGACGTTGTTTATGTGGAGGGTGTACAAGATTTGAGGAGTGGGGCATATGGGAATCCTTATATTTTTGTGTAATATTTACATAATCTAAGTATCTTTTAAAGAAGAAAAAATATATTTTGAAAAAAGAGAGTGAATGGCTGAATAACAATTTTACAAGCAAACAATAACCAAAAAAGGGGCAGGAATGGCTATAGTAATATTGAAAAAACAGACTTTAAATGCTAAAATTGAAGTCCTAATAGCACATCTTAGAGGAATTAGAAAAAGAACAGCAACCTAAACCCAAAGAAGTAGAAAAAGGACATAAAGCTTAGAGCAGAACTAAGTGAAATGGAAAATAAAAGAGCAGTAGAAAAAATAATCAAAACGAAAAGCTGGTTCTTTGAGAAGATCAATAAAATTGATAAGCCCTTATCTAGACTAACAAAGAAAAAAAAGAGAGAAGATGCAAATACACAAAATAAGAAATGAGGAAGGGGATATCATCACTGCCCCACAGAAATAAAGATTACCATAAGAATAGACTTTGAAAAATTATATGCCAACAAGAAAGATAATTTTGGGGTAATGGACAAATTTCTGGAAACACACAAGCAGCCTACATTGACAATAGAAGAAATTAATGAACTCAACAGACCAATCACAAGTAACGAGATAGTATCAGTCATCAAAAACCTCCCAACTAAGAAAAGCACATGTCCAGTTGGCTTCAAAATGGAATTTTTCCAGACATTCCAGAAAGAACTAACACCAATCCTACTTAAATGCTTCCAAAAAATAGAAGTAGAAAAAGCATTGCCTAATTCTTTCTATGATGCCAACATTACCCTAATAACAAAGCCAAAGACACCACAAGAAAGTAAAACTACAGACCAATCTCTCTAATGAACCTAGATGCTAAAATCCTCAACAAAATACTTGCTAATCTAATTCAACAACACATCAAATGAATTATACACCATGACCAAGGGGATTTCATCCCTCATATGCAAGGATGGTTCAACATAAGAAAATCAATCAATATAATCCACCACATAAAGACATCAAAAGAAAAAATCCCACATGATCATCTCTATAGATGCAGAAAAAACATTCGGCAAAAAACAGCACTGTTTCCTGATAAAATCAATTGAAAGGATAGGAACTAATGGAAACTTCCTCAACATGTGTAAAGGATATATTTGAATAACCGACAGCTAATATCATATACAATGGTGAAACCCTAAAAACTTTCCTTCTAAAATCGGGAACAAGAAAATTATGCCCACTATCACTGCTCCTATTTAACATTGTATTGTAAGTACTTGTGTGAGCACTTAGGCAAGATAAAAGATATATAAAGCATCCAAATTCGAAAGGAAGATGTCAAAATTTCACTATTTGCAGACGACATGATCATATACATAGAAAGCCCTGAGAAATCTACAAAAAACTTCTAGAACTGATAAATAAGTTCAGTAAAGTCACAGGTTAAGATAAATGCTCAACAATAGGTAGCATTTCTGTACACCAATAATGAGCAACCTGAGGAGTAGTTAAAGAAAAAAAATCCAATTACTATAGAAACTGAAAGAATCAAATAACTAGTAATAAATTTAACAAAAGATATAAATGACTTATATGAAGAAAACTACACAACACTGTTAAAGGAAATAAAAGAAGACTTAAATAAATGGAAGAATAATCTCTATTCTTAGATGGGAAGACTAAGCATCATTATAATGTCTATCCTACCCAAACTAATCTGCAGATTTAATGCAATCCCAATAAAAATCAGTACAACATTTTTTACTGAATTGGAAAAATATAAAATTTATTTGGAAGGTCAAGAGGCCCCAAATAGCCAAAAACCTATTGAAAAAGAAAAATGAAATTGCAGGAATCACACTACCTGACTTTAAATCATACTGCAAAGCTACAGTGGTCAAATCTGCATGGTATTGGAAGAATGATAGACATACTGACCAATGTAACCAAATTGAGAGTTTGAATATAGATCCTCACATATACAGTCATCTGATGTTCAACAAGACCACCGATCCCATTCAACTGGGAGATAATGGCCTCTTCAACAAATGGTGAATGGAGAAATGATTATCAATATCCAAAGGAATGAGAGAGGAGGCTTTGATCCCATGGAGCATATGGATGGGACCCTCTTGATTGCAGTTGTTGACTCTTTGTTCCTTGGGATGGTCATTGCCCATCATCATCTCCTTGTTAGTTATCCTGGGTGAGACCAATGAACTGGAGAGTAAGTATTGCAACTCCATTGAATTTCAGGTCCCAGCTGACACATGGACAGCCCAGAGATTCAAGTCACTTGGACGTACATCTACCAACTCCAGCAACAAATATAGATTCAAATAAAAGGGATAGTAGAGGCATGTGGAGAGAAGTCACATCTGAGTTCAATTCTGTCACACTCAAGAACATCTAGGTCCAACTTTGTCATGGGATCAAAGCTTACTGTCAATTAGAGGTGGAGTGGGCAATACCATCCCAGAATCCTCAGGATTGGTGATTGAACTATGGACTAAAGTAGACTTACTGGTATTTTGGTATAGACTTATTTTGATTCTAGCAATGGAAGAGACTATATCATTAATGTGGAGGCAGTGGCCACTAGAGGTTCTGAGTCCAGGGAAAGGGAAATACAGGTGAAATATGGAGGCATTTTGGGGAATAGGGAATATTCCTGAATGACATTACAATGACAGATATGGGCCATTACAAATCTTGCCATAAACTACAAAAATGTGCTGGAGACAGTGTAAACTACAATGTAAACTGTAATCCATGCTTAGTGGCAATGCTCTAAAATAATTTAATCAGTTGTAACAAATGTACAACACTAATGACAGATGTTAATGTGGGAAAATGTGGGAGGTGTAGGAAGGAGGGCATATGGGAATCCCCAATATTTTTATGTAACATTTATGTAATCTAAACACCTTTTCTTAAATATATATATGTATATATATTTTAAAAAAAGAAAGAGAGAATACCATCTTACACCTTATACAAAAATCAACTCAAGATGAATTAAAGATCTAAATATTAGAGGCAAGACCATAAGACCTTCCATTATCTTGAAAGACAATGTAGGGAAGCATAAGAAGACCTTGTAATAAGAAATGGCTTCATGAATTTGACACCCAAAGCACAAGCATTGAAAGAAAAATAGATAAATGGGACCCCCTCAAAATTAAAATCGTTTGCACCTCAAAGGAGTTTGTCAAGAAAGTGAAAAGACAACCTACCTAATGGGAGAAAATATTTGGTTACCATATATCTGACAGGAGCTTCTTATCCAGCATATATATTTAAAAACCTATATCTTGAAAAATAAAAAGACAAACATTTTAAAAAATGGACAAGTGTTTTGAACACACATCTCCAAAGAAGAAATACAAATGACTAAAAAGCACGTGAAATGATGCTCAACATCACTAGCTATGAGAAATGCAAATCAAAAGTAGAGCGAGATATCATCTTACATCCATTAGATTGGTGGCCATTTAAAAAACAGGGACTACAAGTATTGGAGAGGATGTGGAGCAATCAGAATCCTCATCCACTGCTCATGGGAATGTAGAATTGTCCAGCCATTGTGGAGGGCAGTTTGGTGGTTCCTCAAAAAACTAACTATAGATCTGCCATATAATTCAGCAATTCCACTATTGGGTATATACAAAGAAGAATTGAATGCAAGGATAAGAACAGATTTATGCACACCAATGTTCATAAACAGCATTATTCACTATTGTCAAAAGTTGGAATCAACCCAAATGCCCTTCAACATATAAATGAACAAATAAAATGTGGTACCTACATACAATGGAATATTACTCAGATGTAATAAGGAATACAGTACAAACACATGGGATAACATGGATGAGTCTTAGGAACTTATGTTGAGTGTAGCAAGTCAGGCATTGAAGGACAAATATTACATGACCTCCCTGATATGAGTTAAGCAAATCAAGCAGATTTACAGAGCTAGAATCTAAAAGATAAGTTTACAGTGATAGAAAAGGAGAAGAAGGTTGTGAACCAATGATCATATGGGTGAAATCTATAAGGTGGAATTGAGTACTTATGCAGTGAATGGATATGATAGAGGTGTAGTGATACTATTGGGTGGATGGTGCAAGCTTTACAGGGGTTAGAGTGGGGAGGGTAGTTTTGACAGTCCATGGAACTAGGCGGCAGTGTTTGGGGAGGGAGTAGGTGAACACTGGGGACTGGCGTTAATGCGGTTGAAACTATAATGTTGAGAAAGCTTTTTTTGGCAATATGACAAGGAAGGGTTACTGGTTTATGGTGTTGGGTGGTGGCATTATGGACAGGATGTATATGGGGCAATCTTCTAGAGAATGTGCAAGGGATAATGCATTGTAACAGTGGGTGGAGACCCTCATCATGAGTGGGACAGTTGGAGTCCGATCCTGGGGAGGCCTGATATGTTCTCATACAGAGGGCCTGATGTCTCTCAAGAGCATGAGTGGTTCCTAATAGGGGAGGACAGACCAAGATGTTAAGTCCTCTGGGTTGTTTCAAGTAACTATGAATCTTGTCCTTCAAAGAGTGAAGCCGGGTGGCCACCATGGGCCTTGAGGGAAGGGAGAAAGAGGAATAGAATAGATAGAAGAGAGGGTATTTATGGGACAATGAAAGTGTTCTGCATGATCTTGCAATGATGGATACAAACCATGTTTAATTTGATATAAAATTTATGAAAGTGTGTGGTCTAAAACATAAACTATAATGTAAACCATTGACCATGTTTAGTAGTTATATTTCAATATTTGTACATCAGTTGTAACAAAGGTACCATCCACATATTAAAAAAATATTAATATAGGAACGGGGAAAATGGGAGGATGGTGGGTATATAAAGTCCCTTATATTCTGTATGTGAATATACTGTGACCTAAAACTTCTTTGAAGACAAAATGAAAAAAAAGTAAGACACTGGGGAAGAAATGGAAGAAATTGTCACCATACATACAGGACAACAGATATTACAGTGATGAAAGGCAAAACATCAAAAAAAATTTTAAATATTTTTCATTATTTTTTAATATCTTAATTTTTTTTCTTTTTTCTTTTCTGTTTTTAATTTTTCTAAATTATTATGTATTTTATTTCTTATGTTTGAACCTATCATTATTAATTCATTTTCCTATTAATTGTATTTTGTGTTTTTCTTGGCTTCATTTTTGAAGAAGTTTTAGATCAAGGAAGGGTTACAACTGTAGCAGGGTAGATCATTGCTTTGGGATATCAGTGATGGGGGATTCATGACAGGAAGTTCATCCAGACATACATATAAAGTATCTAAATGCGTTCAAATATCCATGGGTCATTGCCACAGTGTGTAGAGACACACAATAACCAAAAGAATATTGAATTCCCATCCTGGGGAGTTCTGCCCCATTCTCTAATGGAACACCAACAATACCGCAAATAAAAGAGCAATGACGGGGAAGCGGGAGTGGCTCAGTCGATAGAGCCCCCGTTTACCATATGGGAGGCCCTGGGTTCGCTTCCCGGGGCCTCCTTGTGAGGGCAGGCTGGCCCG